>JAMKCH010037897.1:0-42297 GCA_023653785.1 Ophioderma brevispina | reverse complement strand
TCGGTGACCGGCGAATAGTATCACTACTGACGTCTAGTCCCTGGGCTCCTACTGGGGCATTCTATGATATCCCTTGATTTTTGGTTCAAATGCTAAATCATTGCCTCTAAAATTTCCTTCGGCGTCACTATGAATGGTCTTGAAAAAGACGGGTTTCTTCCTTCTGTTTCACTCGCTCGCTATCGGCGACACAACGCCCATTTTATCTACACAGATTCACCCTGATAATCACCGTCCCAGTGTTTTCTAAATTACTATGTTTAGCTTATTTTTTTTTTTGCAAAACAGCGCTCACTGGGTTTGGAACTCTTGCCCAATGCCATCTTTGCCAATGATTTTCAAGGAACTTAGCACATCATGAGGTTATTTAGGGGGGGTTGGACATAAAAATCCCTAAAATTTCTTAAAAAAAACAAAAACACCGCACATTATGGCTGTCAAGACCGATGACACTGCAGTTTTTTTATTGGGATGTAATCGACCTTGACGAAGTGACCTCCAGAATTTACGTACGTATTTTCCAATTGGCCGTTGGCCGTAAATGGCACTCATATTACTTATGACGTCATATTTTGTTTTGATCGACATGTCGATCACTTGTGCCAATTAACTTGTGAAAATTCGGTAGACGTTTTAGATAGAAGTCCCAGGAATGCAAATGAGGTATTACATTGATTCCGCATGCGCTGTATGGCGTTTGCGTAGTAGTTCTGACGGAATGAATGGCAATAAAGTTTTTATATAGCGAACTGAATATAAAAACCAGTTTGTCTCAGGGAGGTTTTGTTTGATCATATGGAGTTGTCATAACACTCCATGGTTCATTACTCGGCATTTAATTTTGGTTGTGCCTGTCTCCCTTCCCCTCATTTGTTTCTATTGATTCTCTTTGGCTTTCTAACCGCACATCAATCGATTTTTTGTGTATGGGACATCGTAGGCTTTTCACGGTTCTTGTACCTCAGCCAATAAACGTTTTCGCTTTGTGTTGTGGTACTTCTGTTATCACGCCCGGCTGTTTGGCATTACTGTGTTTGGATAACCAACCGAGTGGGACCTGTGGTCAAAAAATAATGTTAGTTTAGGCGTCTTGTGTATCAAGTAATATTTTAAGCACGACGTTACCTTTGAGATTAACCACGTGGCGCATGCTCAGTGTACTGCTATTGGATAATGTGGTCAGTTGATACGTACTGTTCGTACCACTTTGTGAGATGAAGTTTATTCAGAACCTGGAGCGAAGGGAGGTTTTGATATTGATAGGTTTTCAGACTAGTTTTGGCCTATATAGCCTGATTTCTATTCAATGTTTTTTTTCTTCGGAGATGTTGGATGGACCACAGGATGGAAGCCCGCAAATGTAATTTAAGTTTGTGTCTATGCTACTGTTTTTGGTGAGTTCGTTTTTGAATTGTTATGTTTTATGATTATTTTTTATTCGGACGTCATAATTTCTAAAACCAATGGCACAAGTGTGTTTGGTGTATTGCGTATTGGGTTACCCTGGTCAAGCGTCGTCACACGCCTCGGTTTAATCCCGCGTTAGCCGGAATTCTGTTTTAGGAATTGCTGACATGAATAGAGTGCAGTCAATAAGTTTCTCTCGTGCATGCGTTCTAATTATAGTCCCTGTGAAAAATTATGTATGTATATGTCGGGCGATTCTAGAGTGTGTCAAGGCCGTATTGGGTTAAAATGAAATTTTGGTTCTGGCGTGTACACCAGCATGTGTATGTTATAAGAGAAAGTTGTGTGTTTTCTTTTCGTTCATTGTTGATTGATACGCGGTTACGTTTAATGAGTAAGTGTGGGTGTGGTAGAACTTGTGAACTCGATCCAATTGTGTGTGTCTATTCGTAGGGGTGCATATAAGGATTTTGTTCGTTGAGTGCTTCTGCTTGATTGAGTGTGTGCAATTTTTGGTCAGTGGTATGTTTGGTTTTAAAGTTCGTGTGAGAATATAGATACATTTAATGCTATCTGTTTTTTAGTGGCAGTGTGGGTGCACATGTCCGTAAGTGGCGGTGTTTACTTGATTCATAGAATTCCTAGGTTATAGCAGCTGCCCGTAGTTCAATAATCCCAAGTTGGTTTGTTGAATGTTTAATCCCGTGGTGAACTGTGGCTATATGTAGGCTAGATCGTTCATTTTATATTGTGTGAATGTGCAGGGTTGTTGCGGATTTGTGATGTTTTTCTTTTAATTCGAATATCTTGGAGTTAAGTGTGGTTCTAATGAATGCTGTATAATTTGAATCTGTGTGAAAAAAAAAAAAAGAAAAAAAAAAAAAAGTCTGTTATGAAGTGAAGGTTTCATATGCATGGGTATGATTGCGTGTCTGCGAAACTTTTTTTGTGGTTTGTGTATATGTGCAGGGTTATAAACCTTGAAACGTTTTGT
Organism: Ophioderma brevispina; assembly: GCA_023653785.1. NCBI lineage: Eukaryota > Metazoa > Echinodermata > Ophiuroidea > Amphilepidida > Ophiodermatidae > Ophioderma > Ophioderma brevispina. The sequence continues at coordinate 39,896 of JAMKCH010037897.1, read as the reverse complement.
CGATTATTACTCCCGTAATCTTTAATATTACGTAATGTGCCTACGTGCGGAAGCCTACCTGTTCTTTTTGTTAGCTTGGATGTGCAAGTGGAGCCTCGACTCGTGTGTGGTAGATTATAGTTGTTTCACATGTATCGTTACCGTTTTGTTTAATTACCGCCAGTCAGTAGTGTGTGTTTTGTGGCAAAGTATGTTTTGTTTGTGTGATTCATCTTCCAGGAATGTATGCCAAAAAAGAAGAAGTTACTTGTGCCATGTGCCCGTCAGAATCCAAGTGTTTTATGTTATGTTGTGCAGAGTTTACAGTTTGCAAATATCGTGTTAATTAGGCTAACTTCGCTGTAGTGCTGCCGGTTGTTTATCTATTAGGTGAATTCTTGTTATTTATCTGCGTGGGGTGGGTGTGAGGACTGAGTTATTTAGTCGGGGCGTGTAAAAACTATTCCTTGTTTTTTTTTCATTTCCAATAAAATAAGGTATTCGCGTGTGTAGACTATTGTTGTATCTCGTATAGGAAAGTACAAGTATAGTCAGGTTTGATATGTAGTCTGTGATATTCTTTTTCTCTTCCATCTCGCCTCTCTTACCTTTCTTCTTTACAACGTTATTAATTTTAATTGTATTTATGAGTATGTGTAAGCCAGGGAAATCCAAAGTCCATGTTGGAGGCATAAGTGCGTGTTATCTCTTTTTCTCTTCCATCTTTCTCTATTATTCTATTTTTCTCCTGCATAGTTTCTTCAATCTAAATTTCTAAGTTAGGGAATCCTGTTTCTGCTGTTCGTTTGCTCTCGTTTTCGTATTTGTTAATTCCTTTCTAGTAAGCCGTTGGAAAACACAAAACAAAAAACACGCGCTTGGTGGGAGCGTGCTCGCTTGCCTATACCAGTCACGTTTCATATTAAGATGGAGCCTTATCTAGATTCACCTGAGCGAAGTCAGGAGCAAGCCTATCATCCCGTGCAGTTATGTACCAATGTTCGTGTTATGCTCATCTGATGCATCTACCTCTACTGTCTAAATCTGAAGTCCACGTCATATGTAATTTAATCCCTGCGAATTCTAACCAGTTTTTTCGTTGTTGGATAATAGCATCATGCAGATTTTGATGGGAATGCTTATAACTTTTTAGTGGAATTGCAATTAAGTTACCAGTATCCTGAACTTCCGTGCGCTTTGTTGTTAATTGTCTTTCATGTTACAAACCGCTTCTGTGTAGTTCTACCCACTCTTAGATATGTTAGCAACGCTTCAATTACATATGGATTTTAAGGTTATGCTTGTACTTTAAGCAATTTCGCCTTTCTAAATTCGCTAGTTTTTTATTAGACAATCAACGTGTGTCGCCGGTCGTGATGCTTCGTAAAGGTGCCTTGGCGTTTTTTTCTGCTGTAAGTTGCAATTCTTATTATTTTAACATTGCGTATCTACGACTTTGGTTCACATCCGTGATGTTAAAGCATGCAATGAATTTAGCCTATCACGAGATTTTCTATAAAATGATCAAAGGATAACATGTATTGTACAGCTTTAATTTCGCAAAGAGTTTCTCTCTAATCCACTCAAGAATATCTTACCCCAACTCACACACGACTTCGAAAATAAACCTACATGTATCAGGAGCCTTTATGAATGTTTCAAATTAGCCCCGCAATTGAAGTTTCGTGTCCGTGTCCTAGGTCGCACCAAGACTTTCGAAGATAAACATACATGTATCATGCCTTAGGAATTGTTTTAAATTAGTTCAGCATAGTGAATTTTTGTGGCCGTGACCAAGGCCACATCAAGACTTTCGAAGATCCATGCCCTTTATGACCTGGTTTTAAATTTAGATAGTCCCGCAAAATGGGTTCGTGGCCTTGACCAAGGTCACATCAAGACTTTCGAAGATAAACCTATAGTGGGTGGTATTTGCCTTTTGAAATTGTTTCAAATTAGCCAGCAAAATGAAGGTCGTGCCGTGGTTCGGGTTTTTTTTTGGCGCAGATTTTTTTCGAGTCATATGTTGAAGTGGTTTTTGATTTTATAACGTGGTCTGCTTGTTAAAGGCATGCATGGTGGGCTACATTATCAAACTTTAGTGAACATATTAATTACCCCACTAGTTGGTGTGCTTTTGCTTGGAATATTACTATTGTTTGATTGTTATGTAGTGTATCTTTTTTAAAGCTATATTGCTTGTCAGCCTACTTTTTGATCGTTGCATATGAGAACCTCATATAAATATAAACTTATAGGGTGCTAAGTTTTTAAGCATCCATGCTGCTGTCGTAGAGTTTCTGTTTCGGCATTAATATCTCGAATGTTTATATTATTTTGATGGTTTCGGGCTTATACCCTGTCCTTTTGAAGTATTGAGTATTTTTTTTTGTTCTCCTTCCTTGATCGCGGCTCTAGCTACCAGTTTTGGCTGCAATCTATCATCGTTTTGGGGGGGCGGTGTTAAGCAATCAAAGCGCCCTGGTTCTGCGTACCTTACTTCGCGTTTACTTAATACTCTCGGTGTAGACAGAGTTGTAACCTAGTTAGTTCTGTTTTATAATTTATTTAAATATCCAGTTTGTGCGTGGTGGCAGATGGATATGTGGTGATTAGTCAAAGTGATCGTTCAATTTTTTAGTAGCTAACCATCATTCATTTCTTGTTTTCATGCTTGTGTGTTTCACAGGTGTGATTCTTCTGTTCCCCTGTTTTTTTTGGTTTAAAAAAAAAATCCGCATCCTTTTTGTTTCCCTGCTCGTGCTATTAATTGCATTTTTTTGGGCCATTTTTCGTTTTTTTTTTTTTTTTTTTAACTAATTATATATTCATAAATAAATTATTGGCTTTTTTTTTTATTGTTAAATAACAAAAACAAACCCAGGGGGGGGGGGGGGGGGGGTGGGGTGGATTCATGAGACCCTGGAGTGTGCTCAATTGGTTGGGGCTCCGATCGCCTTTGGGTTCAGATAGGATTTTTTTTCCCTTAGGGAATTTTTCTTGCATTCACCTTTCAAGTTTTGATTCATCCCTTTGGTTTTTCGCCTATCTCGGGTCATGCATGTTCCTTTTTGCTGCTAAACATTTTTTCCGATGTTTTACTTTACTCATCTATAAAAATATTCAATCCTATTGTTTTCCATTGCGTCAAGCATGACATAACTTTCATGTATGTTGAATACAGTTACAACTGTAAGTGTTTTATTATCGATATACATCTCGCTCATTAGATTTCTAACTTTAGCGCAGTTTTCAATCACCTTATTATTTGTTTTTGTGTAAATTTATAAGGCTCGAACATGTAAGAGCTAGCTGTACAAATCCTAACAATTTACAAATAATTTAAGACTAGTCACACAATTCAAGTGTATGCCTACAGTAGTTTGGTTTCCTTTTTCATTTTGTTTTATTTTTTCGCCAGGTTTGATTTGTTTTTACGGCAGTTTATCGCCGTCGTTATTTTGGTTTTTTCATTCGGGTTTGGCCGCCAAGTTTAGCTGCCTTTTCATGATCCAGTTTTTTGCTGCGTTTTTTCCACATATCCTGCTCAACGATTCACTAAAGAGGTTTCACGCGTTTCCATTAATTTTGGTTCCGGCAGTCCATTGTTACTGTGCGGTTTAAGTTTTCTTAAATTCCTCCAAATTCGTTTCCCCCTTTTTCTTTTATTGCATCATATATAGCTCCTCGCATCCCGTTTTTCAAACTTCGTCTCTGAACAAAATTTAAAAAAAAGGGGGGGGGGTTGGCAAGTCCCTTTTGCAGTCCTTGTTGGGGTTTCCCCTTTTAATTTGTTCGTTTCCTTAAATTTTAAGGGCCAGTCCTAGTAACGATTACAGCTAAGGCATGCATTTCAAACAAATACTGCACTGGGTTAATAATCCTTGATCATGGTTAAGGATAATTTATTGCTCTCAACAATTGTGGTAATTTGCATAAAATAATTGGCAATCTAAACTGGAATAAAAGGCGTTTAGAATGGTAGCTGTCTAGCGTATCTTTGGGTGTCTCCTCATTTGCATGCAATTCGTATTTTTAGCAATTCGCCTGTGACTTAGTCTGTGAATGTCTGGGTCAATTAATTTGCGAGATGCTGCACTGTCCTAGCAAATGCCAGGCGGATCCCTGCGTAAATTGAGTTATCTAATGTGCGTTTTCTGACATGAATATTAAGGTAATATTTGCATTTCTATTCCTTGTATGTTCCTATTACATGCAAATTAGCTATCATATGGTCTGTCTAGCTTTTTCAATGGGCATCTCCCTAATGACCTTTTCGGAAACCTACTTATCACTGCTCTTAACGAACTAGATCACACCCTGGTCTCGCGATAGAGGGCGTTTTTTCCCTCTAAAAGTTTTAATGTAAGAGTACGATAGCAATCAACATCTATTCAGCTCGTTGCCGTCACTTGCTAAATTAGTAACTTCTGTCTGCCATGAATTCTAATTTATTTGCTGCATCAATTTAGCGCATCAAGATTGTACCCTGTCTAAGTGCATGGAGGTCACCTCCCTCTGTAATATTACTGTATATTAATAGCGCAACTTGTCAACTATGTTTAATATGTTATGCATGTAGCAATAAAAGTCATTGTACCCGGTTGGTACAAAACATGACCACCAACAGTTCTTGCGTCCTTTTCCCATATTTTTCTAACCGAGTCATGAGAAATTTGCATTGCATCAATGGGACTTTTATATGCAACGTCTACCGCCAAAAGTTCGAGGTAAATTTGAGATTGATTTACACCCAGTCTGTAAACAATAGAAATGTACAACGGTTGTATATCTGGGTGCTATTCCTTATTTTAGAGCAGCTCACAAATTAACAGATCGATTCATTCCGTTAGAAGTTATTAAATTGCAAATGCGACACATCTTCGCTTGTCTGGTGGTAAGATAGCTATGGTCGCAATCAATATTAGTCCAATAATAATATTTAAGTCCTAAAATATATAAAAAACCAAGTTACTGCATCGAGTGCTTCTTTTATTAGTTTTGTAAGGGAATTCAGCGTGCCGCCGTCCCTCGTGTTTTAGGTTGTTTAAATGGCTTTCCAAGCATTGAACGAATATTTAAAACATATTTGCTGAAAATTGATGTACCAGTATTCCGCAGAATTAAACTTCTAAATTATAACATGCCCAGATGGTTTGTCCAATTCTGATAATTCCTTGTATGGCTCCACTAGTTGGGGGTGAGAAAGCAATGCTGAAACGATCCGACCATTTTGTTCTGATAAAAAGAACTGCGAGTCCCCTTTAAGTGTCCAAGCATGGAAATGACGGAATAAAATGCCGACGCTTGTAGATAAGACTAATAGCAATGATGTATAAACATTTACATACAGTGAACTCGTTAAAAGACTGAACTAATTTCATTCGGTACTGATCAACCAAATGGAATTAAATCACATCTTAAACTAGCATGCTCAAATTGTGACTCCCCATTGGATGAAATCTAGATAGTTTTTAAGGTTTGTGGAAAACGGGAAACGAAACATACTGTTATATTACCCTCAAATTTTTGATTAAATATATTTTCTCAATTTTATTTGAGACAAGATTTCTCTCTGGAAATGTTACTTTGTTTATGTTGAAAGAGAAAGGGAATTCCCCCCTAGAGTGTTTGTACAAGTGCACCTTTTAAATTGCTCAATACGGGAATTTGGGAATTCCCCAAGATTAAACTTAGTAACTGTCAACTTTTTATGCTTTAAGATCAAGACATGTTGAGGGAAATGTAATTCCCCCACAAAGTTATAAATTTGAAATGATGTAATTTTGGTGAAATCCTGATTTGTGGGGCTATTTATGTTTATGCATGATGATGATGTTATGATTATTGTTAAAACGGGGAATCTAGCTGTAAAAGTTTAAATAGTAAGTGACTGAAGGACTGAGGTGCGCGTTGCAATCACTATACAGCAAATGGTTTCACGCTAGTTTATCTATTTATCTACAACATGGTAATGCATGCTCCACACAGTGCCAGGGATTTATTCTTTTTCATTCCCTGTGAGCAAGTGCGTAATTATTCTAAGTCCTCGTCTTTGAAGCCGAAAGTGCTGGGAATCAAATAGGATTCCAAATGTGGACGATAGAAATCGTGTGATTATCTTGGACTGATATAAACCTTGTTTTGAACATGCCTCTAACGTAATTGTCCCATAGTACACTGTGCTTTGACTTTCGGTCGTGCACGACAGAAAGTCTAAATCATCAATTTACTAAAGACGAGCGTATCGCTTATTCACTTCAGGTGTGATCTTAATAATTGGAAATCATTCCATATGCCAAAACCGGGTTCGAAAATTGGGGGCGCTTTCTTTCAGGAATCTCCTCATGTCTCTTAACCTTGTCGTCTAGAACTGCTGGACAAAGTTCCCTTCCAGGGACGGGAATTCCAAGGGATATTACCTGAGGAGTTTAAGTTGAACTTATGCGCTGTCATTTTTGAATCTTCGCTGTGAGGACATATCTCGTTGAACTGCAACGCTTCATGTGGACATTACTGCACATTCTTGGGGACAATAATATTAACTAATTGGGTGTAATTGTGTAATTTTGTTTTATGTAATGTTGTTTGGACATACCAATTCGTAACTAAACCAATCAAAGATTCATTACACGCTTATATTCTTAAAATTTCAGATCCACTTGGCACAAGGCTCATTTATTTGTGTTTGAAAGGTATTTCTCTGACCTTAAGCTCCACAGACGGTCCATAACAGAATTGGGGGCGTCCTTGGAATTGGAATTGATAAATAATTTGAGCCTTTTGTCAGAAGTTACACCTTAAAAGTGTGGGCGATATATTGTCACACAAACATTGTTCACATTGTAGCATACAAAATTGTGTGCTTTGAACCATGTACTACCATAGTTAGTTGGTTACGTTGGTATATTGTGTTGTAGAGTACATCAACAATGGAGTTTGATCCAGAAGTGTTCATAGGGCAAAGCCTGAGTTAATGAAACTAGCAAGGCATTTAGGACTTGAGGAACAAACATGCTATGAGAAAGAAAGTCATAAAACAAAATTTGATTGAAAGTTTGTCCAGGAAGATGTTGGGATAGTCATAATCTGGATAGGATAGAAAGAGGTTCGGAAAGGCCACAGTGATGCCGTTAAAATTAAAAAGAAACTGAAATGCAAAAGGAAATTAGGAAAGGAATTTGAAAATTAGATTAGAGAAATTATTAGAGAAAGAAAAATTGCAAATGCAAATGCAAAAAGAATCCACAAAAAGAGATGGGCAATTGCAAATGAACAAGACAAAGAATTAGAAAATGGAAAAGTTGCCAAAATGAAATGAACAAAAGAAAGGAAATTCAGATAAAACAAAAAGGAGCTGAAGTCAGTTAGAGTTAGAAAAATTGAAACAACAGGCCGAGCTGTCAGACCTCCCAAGCATACTGGTTTTGATGCGGCGAAAAAAAATATCGCCTGGTTTCCAAAATATTCAGGAACAAGAAGTAGGACAAAATACTTCTACACCTTGAGAAAATTGCCAAAGCTTAAAAAAATGGCCTAAGGAATCTTGGACCTTGTTACTGCAGTCAGTATCCATTGGTAAAGCCCGAGAAATTATTCGGCCATGTCATTAGGGGGGGGAGGGGGGGGGGGGGGGGGGGGGGGGGGTTAAACCCCAAAAAAAGGGGAGTGGTGTTAGGTGATGAATGACAAGGTTAAGCAGGCAGTGCTCAAAGCATATGAATAGGTACCAGAGGCATATAGGCAAAAATTTCAGGTCTGTCAGAAAAAGGCAGGACCAGACCCATGTTGAATTTGCCGGTAAGGAACAAATGCTGATCGCTGTTTCTCTCAAAAGAAGACGGGCAAAATTTTGGTAACTAGGGAGTTGATGTTAGTGAAGAGTTCAAACAGTGTTTACATCCAGATATCAAAAACATCTGATGAAAACAAAAGTGACAGTTATGCGGTGACAGCAGCCATAAAGGGCGACGACTATGCTTTGACCCACAAATTAAGTCTTACTAGTAGGCCTAGCCAAGAACTATACTAGTACAACAAATACACAATAAGTCGGGTTCTAAAAAGCATTCATGGTGGAATCGGAGGGGAAATGGGAAATCCCAGTCAGGGTCCATGAAAAAGGGAGTAGTAAAGAAAGTAATGGGGCAATCAAAAATCATGGGATGGGGACCCAAATCACAGTTCACATGCACTCACTGTAAGAAGCCAGGACATAACAAAGTACACGGGTTGCTGGAGGATACATGGCTATCCACCCAAAATGGAGGAGAGCCCAAAAGTGACCCACAACCAAAAAGGTTGTGCAGTTTACTTGGAGGTCAAAAGTTCATTCTTCTGTTCAAAACAAATAAATTCCACAAGAGAGAATTGACACAGAAAAAAAGTAAGGGATGAATTTACGCCTTTTGTTTTGGAGGGAGTTGTGTCACTTTCAGGTGATCCAAAACCCATTAGAATCGTGCGGGACACGTGTTGCGCACAGTCCATGATATTGGACGATGCCCTTCCATTTGTTAATGGAAGTTCCACAGGAACTAGTGCCTTGATTCAGGGGATAGGTATGGAGGGTATTTAGGTCCCTCTTCACAAAAAGGAATTTGAAAATCAGACTTGGTTTCTTGGGAACTGTCACATTGGTTTGTTAGACAAGAAAACTAACAGTTTAAAAGGGTTTATCCATGTTGTTAGGGAATGATTGGCAGGGGGAACGTACTCCCAGATCCCATAATTTCCCAGGTGCCCTGTACAGTGGATAAATTTTATGAGGAAATAGACATTTTCCAAGCATGTGCAGTAACTAGGTCAATGACCAGAAAAGCCTCACAGGAAAACAGGTGAGAGGTGCTGAGTCAAAATACTCATAATATAGGAAGGGCGTCGAGGATGACTTGGTCCAAATTTAGAGGATACTTTTTCTCTCAAAGTTAGAGGAATTTGGGCGTTCATCTTCCCTCTTCAGGGGAGACTAAACTCCCGGTTAGTGAAAATCAGCCCCTGAGCACAAAGTGACAAGCTTGTAAACAATGAAACATCCAGCCGCTGAGCCATTGAGTTAGAGTTAGGGACGTAAAGGAGACCTTTAAAGCCATGACAAAAGCGCCCAATAAGCAGCACAACGACCCAGAACTTAGGAAATTAGGTGAGAGGGCATTGCTCGCAACAGGAAGCAGAGCAAATTTCCTGATGTTTCTCCAAGCAAAATGGGTCCACCCCACCAACACCCCCTTCCTTCCCTCAGAGAAAATGGCGGACCATGCACTTGTAGAGAAAATGGAAAGGTCGTGCATCAAAATGTAGTGCCAAAGGTATACCATAGGGAAGTGATAGGCCGTAGCCCATTGATAGTCCCATGCCAGGACACTTAGGTGTGAGAAAAACACATGACAGAATTCGGAGTCATTTGGTGGCCTTACACTCAGCAAAAAGAGTGTTTGAGTATTGTAAATTGTCACCACATGTCAAATATATGGTGGGCAAGCCTAATAGAAAAAAATTCCTATGCTCCCTTGCCAACGAATACAAGCATTTGATGAGCCATTTCGTAGGGTCTTAATAGATGCGTAGGACCACTTCCAAAGCCAAGCAGTAAATCATATTACTGACCATAGGTGTGCTTCAACCAAGATCACTGAGGCTATACCCTTGAGAAATATTAGGGCAAGAATATTGTTTTTCACCCTAGTAGGCCTTCCACAATGCAATTCAGTCTGATCAAGGAGCAAATTTCATTTCAGGTTTGTTCCAACAAAGTTCATGGAGCCAGTTGGAAATTCCCGTTACAAGTTTTTCAGCATACAACCAGGGAATGTCCCAGGGGGGCCATAGAAAGGTACCAACAAACATTGAAAACGAGTTATCAAAACCTATTGTTTTGATGAAGAGGGATTGGGAGGAGGGAGTTCATATCCTGTTATGTGCTACCAGGGAGGATGTACAAGGTATTAGGATTCAGTCCATTTGAGTGGTGTGGTCACAAAGTCCGGGGCCATTGAAAACTAATGAAAGAAAACTGAGTTGTTGGAAAATCCTGAGGTTGATATTTGTTAGACTTTATGTGTCTCAATTCGACACAGGCTCTATAGAACCACAGAAATTGCCAAACACAATCTCAAACGAGGCCAGGCAAACATGAAACATGGTATGACCAAGTGCCGGTACAGACTGATTCAAACCAGGTGACAGAGTTTTGACACTGTTCCAATAAATGGGCATCATTTGCAAGCAAAGTAGTCGGGACCATATGAGATTGAGAACACAAGGTGGAGACTTGATCTGTGATCCATAAACACCAGGTTAGACCGTAAAGTAGACAATTATGTCACATAAAATGCCCAAGAGTATAATGAAAGAGATGAGAACGTTAAGCCTGCGTGTGTGGTGTCATCAAGAGTAGTGCTGAGTGTACAAATGATGACACCACAGAGTCTGTACTTGAACAAGACAGCACTGTAACACAGAAAATGATTTTATGGTGTCCAATTGACAAATTTCTGACCATACTTGCCAATCTTAGTCAAGAAACTAGGTTATCTCCCAGAAAGTCAACACGGTGCATTGAAAGAGTTAATTCTACATGACTGGGAAAAAATATTGCCTGATGTACCCAGTGAGACACATGTCATAGGCATGACATTGATGTAGGGACTCCGAGACTTATAAAGCAACATCCTTATCGGGTGATCCAATCAAGTTGCAACATGTCGAAATGAGGTTGATGAAGGGATGGTACGTTTGAGTGAAACTTATGTAGACAATGGAATAGTAGAACAAAGCAATAGTGAATGGAGCTCCCCATGCATTCTGGTTCCAAAACCCTGATGTCATTTCGTTGTCAAAGATGTTCGAAAGCCAACCTCGGTCAAAATAGGCGGGACTCACATATCCGATCCACGGATTGATGATTGCATCGATAGAGTTGGAAATGCCAAATTTGTTAGCCAATTGGATTTGTTGAAGGGGTATTGGCAATTTCCCCTCACTGACCGTGGCAAAGAAATTCAGCCTTTGTCCGCACCGTTGGCTATACCAATACAAAAGAATGGCATTTGGTCTCAAAAATTCTGCCGCAACATTTCAGAGATTAGTGAACAGAGAATTGTGAAGCCTATGTCGATGATTCCTGTGTACAGTGGAAACATTGGAAGAAAACATTGAGACAGCCTCCATCAATTGTTTGAGAAATTATCTCAGGCAGGTTGAACTGTGAATGGTGAAAAGTGAATTTTGCATGCCAATGTCACATATGTAGGCCATGTTTGGACAAGGGCAATATTAGGCCGAGTCACTGCAAAAGTTGAAGCAATTGAGAAATTCCCCCACCCCACAGAGTAAAAGAGATCTAATGAGATTGTTAGGTATGGTCGGGTATTAGAGGAAATACTTCCAAATTCTCAGATTTGCGTTTCCGCTGACCAACCTTGTGAAGAAAAACGCAAAATGTGTTGGGTCAGAGCAATGCAAAAAGCGTGTGAGGAAAATCAAATCTATTTGATGCTGCGCCAGTTTTTGGATTGTTGCCAGACTTTCAGAAAAAATTCAAGTTGGGCAGTGATTGCTCAGTGATGTAGGATGCGGGGTTTCTCATGCAAGCAGATTGAAAATGATGTAGATATCCTGTCTGATATTTACTCTAAGAAGTTTGACAAAACATCAGAAAAAACTACTCAACAAGTGAGAAAGAAGTCATTGGTATGCTATTTGTCATTGCAAAATTTTGAAGGATGTTACTTGAGTACAACAGTGCCACCCAATTCTAGTGTACACGGATCACAATCGTTGACGTCATCCAAAGATGAAAAACAAGGGAAAATCAGAGGACTGTGTCCAGGTGCTGTTTAACTCTACAAGAATACAATATGGACATAAGACATATCAAATAAAAGAAAATGTCTTGGCAGGTGCCTTGTCCAGAGCTGCCTCATTTTGTTCAGAAATTGTATACAACTTTATGTAATATGGACTGAATGGCAGCAATGCAAAAGAACATGTTATAAAAAGGTTAAAATGGCACTGTGTAAACTTATGTAAAATGCACCACAAAATGATAAGGTATAAAGCCGCTTTTGGAAATTTTCATTTTATATTCATTTTTCTTTTAAGGGAGGAATGTTTATATTACGTCAAAATTTTGATTAAATATTACTTTCTCAATTTTATTTGAAGAAAAGCTTTCTCATGGGAAAAGTACTTTGTTTATGTGTGAAAGAAAGGGTTCCCCTAGAGTTTTTTGTACAGTTGCACCTGTTAAATTGCCTCACTACGGGACTGGGGAATTCCCCAAGATGTAAACTTAGAAAAACTGAGTCAACTTTTTGATGGATAGGTAATCCCCCCATAAAGTTCTCAATTTGAAATATTAATTTTTTTGTGAAATCTGATTTGATGGTCTAGGTTATGTTTATGCATATGAATGATGTCTTATTATTGTTAGAAAGGGGAATCTAGCTGTAGAAGGTTAAAATCGTAATTGTGACTGAAGGCCTGAGGTCATCAGTTGCAATCAGCTATACAGTATGGTTATAGCTAGTTTTATCTACAATAATGGTAGATTCATGCTCCACACAGTGCCCAGGGTTTATTGTATTTCAATTCCATGTGCGCAGATTTGTATATTCTAGATCCTCGTCTTTGAAGCGAAAGTGCTGGGACTCAAAATATGCAATTCAAATTGGTGGGGACACATAGCAATCGTGGTGATTATCTTGGACTGATATACTGTTGAATATGGATGTCGTCGAGGCTTATTTAACCTTGTCGTCGTGAACTGCGGACAAAAGTACCTTCATCTGAGAATATTCCAATGGAATATTAACCTGGGATTTATGCGTGCTTTTGCATGCTGTGCATTTTTTGAAGTCTTCGCTGTGAGGACATATCTTGGTTGAACTGCAACGCTTCAAATGTGACATTTACTGCAATCATTCTTGGGGACAATAGTATTCACTAATGGTGTGTAATTGTGTAATTTTGTTTAATTTAAGTTTTGGTTGGACATACCAATTCTTGAACTAAACCAAGCAAAGCCATTAAACTGTTATCTTATATAAATTCAGATCACTTGTGCACAAGGCTCATTTATTTGTGTTAGATAGGTATTTCTGACCTAGGCGTCCACGAGACGTCCAGAACCATATATTACAAAGAAATTCAACCTCACCATTACATTGCTGTTAATAAGTGCAGCTTCGTCCTGTATCTTCATCCTATTCATCAAAACTCTCATTGTTGGTCCTGATTTTCAGAATATCTAAAAGCTGTGCCGGGGCAAGTTCCATCCTCGGTCCCAGAGGTTCAATTTGTCAAATCAAAACCAAGCCGTCTCCATTTAGTAGCTCATGAAAAGGTCCACCAATGTAACAAGTTTTTTTTCAAACTCCCCCACTTGCAATGTTGTACACTATATCATATCAACAGTTTAATAACAGATCAATGTTATCACGTTCCAATGCAACATTTCTTTCCCCATCATACTAGAGCAGAGTCCATTCATACACCAAAGACCTAATCTTCTATAAGCGCAATAAACTCCTCCATTCCATCACAAATTCATCAGACACATCATACTAATCGCCTATTCTCGCCAATCCATTGTGAAACCGGGGTACTATTGAAGCGCCACTTTGGTTTTACGTTTGCATACCCTTGAAAGCAACTATAACTATATAACATCTTTGTGACATGACCCAGAAGGCTCATAAGGGCAGTGCGGTACTCTGTTGGGAATTTATGTGAGGTGAGAAATGGCAACCATTAGCCTTTTCCTATTTCTCTGCCCTTGTAAGGGTTGTCTTTAACCAGCACAATCATAGATGTGAACCATCAAGTCCGCATATGAAAAAATGCTGACATACTGACTCTAATCTTTCTGAAACTACTGATCATCACGACTGGCCTTGTATTGATGGTCAATGTTGGAAATTAGGGTCAACAATGACATTTAAATTGATCTTGAAATCGTATGAATAGCACGCCCAAGTGCACTGTCACCCTTGAAATGATGAGGTACATATCCCTACCGTCCCTTAGCTGCATATATATAATACACTTTTGAAAAGAGTTACGGAGCGGACCCTACCATGTTGAATGGCCCTAGATATAAAGACAAGAAAAATAACGCTTAGCTCCCTTTTCGCGTTGATAGTCAGATTCTTCTCCTGTGACTTTAGGGATATAAATGGGAATTGCTGTTTCGTTCCTTTTTTTCCGAGTGTATTAAATGTTAACAAAAACATCTATATCTCACACAGTGGTTCAAAGGCGCTAAATGTGATACATTATCTATGTAAATTTGAACCATTTCATTTATTGTAATCTTGGTGTGGGTAATCGTACTTCTAAAGAAAAAAACCAATTGGGAAAGCTTAACTGGAGGTTACATAACATAATAAACAGTGATCTGTATACAGATTGCTTTGGGAGTCGCATAGGCGCTCTAATTCAAGAAACCTTGACAAATTGAGCGTTTGTGTTTTTTTTCTGGCTTTCCCTCTCCAAGAAAAGTCATAATCTGATCACAAGCATTGATCACCATCTTGGAACATTATCCCACTCATTTCCAACATGCTAGACTCTCAAATGCTTTATTTTTAAAGACATCAAACAATAAATTGGTTCCAATCATTGAGGGCCCTTTAAATGATCTCTCAACCACTCTCTAAATGTAGACGGCGACATTGCTTATTGAATTGAAGGATCACTCCGAAAGAGTGAAAGTTTAATCCAAACGTCTTTTGGAGTGGAAAATCCAAGGTGGGGATCCCCCTGTTGTTTGTCATACATTGCTACAAAACAAACAACAAGAAACGCTTAAATGAACGCTCAAACGGCTTCGCCTAATTATGGCAATTTATTTGCGCCTATTTTAATGAAATAACCAGGACCATACCACTTTTCATGGAGATAGTGTGAAAGGTCATCAATGTTCCTGAGTAGGGGGTGAGTGGTTGGTGCAAACTATTGGATATTCTTTAGGTGTAAACATGAAAATTAAGATCAGAATAACCATATCCTTTCATATAAAGCAAAAAACATGACAAACAAACAACAAACAAACAAACGCGTTTGTAATATTTTAAGCTAAAATTGAAACTTGACTATTTTAAGTGAATAAGGGCAAATTTGGGATGTCTTAGGGTTATGACGTCAAATGGTTGTATGATCGTAGTTATTTGATAACAATAAAAAGAAGAGAACCATAACTATACATTGATACTAAATTTACTACCATTGGGTATTATTTTGTTGGCATAATACTCCCGATGGTTAGACATATTACAGAAAATACACCTTAGACGGTGATTAACCTTCGTCTTACCGGGGGGTTACCACAGTAAACTTTCCTCCGGCGCGCTTAAATTCCAAAAGCTTTCATAAACAGCTTCCAGGTAATTGTTTTCTCATCCTTTCTGGTCATTTTATCGAAAAAATGTGAAAGTATAGCCCGTTGCCCGCGGGGTTAAGGCATGCCGTCAATATCGAAGGGTATAGGGGTGGTGGTTGCTACCCAAGATGAATGTATGCTACATTTTTGAAACTATTCTTTAGAGTATGGCTCTAAAACTCTATGTTTATGTAAGATTTATCAATTGCCATCAATTAGAACTGAAAACCGCGTGAAAATCCGATATTTATTAGCGCAAAAATTGGATTTTTCTGTGGAAAATTACAATTTTCAACTCGCGAACTTTGTGAAGTCATTGTAACGCTAATGCTATACTAGGTATGTTGGTACTTTTGTTAAAAGCTTCTAGGTAATCATTCCCTCATCCTTTCTGGTTATTTTAGCGAAAACAAATGCGAAGGTAGCACCTTCACCGGGGTTAGGGTATGCCGTCAAAGTCGAAGGGAAAGAGGGGGTGGTTGCCACCCAAAGATATTTTTGGTACATTTTTTTATAAATATTATGCACATTATGGCTCTTAAAGTCTATGTTTGTGTAAGAACTAGTCAATTGTCATCATTTAGTGCTAAAAACCGCATGAAAATCCAACATTCCTACCTCTTTTTAGCGCAAAAATGGATTTCGAAAATTTTCTGTGGAAAACGCCAATTTTGCCGGCTCACGGACTTTAAGACGTCATTGTGACGCCACACTAGGTATGTTGGTACTTATTTGGTACTTATTTTGGTATCAATGGAAAGAAGAGGATCATAGCTATTCACTGGTATCAAAATCATAAGCATCGGGTGCATTATAACGAATTCTCGAGGGGGTAACCACCCTGTGTCCTGCCTTTCTAAAACTCATAGTCAATTGAAATCACAATTTTAAGAAAATGGCATTTTAATTGGGGATTTTACATAGGCTCAATGTAAAAATAGATCAGTTTTGGCTTATTACTCATCTATGAAGTGGGTTAAAGGTTCAACTATGCTTTGAAATTAAAGATGGCAAGGTTAGCTAACATATTAAGGTAAAAAATCGATTTTTTCTACCCACAAAGGTCAATCTTGATGACGTCATCATTTTTCGTCCATTTATGCTCTATTAAAAATATATTTTGGAAATAAAACATTAATATTCTTGCTCAGTACTTCCTAATGCATATAAAATAAGCTAAACAGATGGGTTAAATGGTTGCAGAGTATGTTTGTCAGAGAAAATAGCTACTTTTATCATGTCCCAAAAACAAGTAAAATCAGAAATTGAGAAAATCGCCGTTAAACTTTCTGTTTTGTACAAAAGTCAATGGGGAAAATATATTTAAAACTGATATAAAAATCAAACAAAATAATATTTGCGAATGTGGTGAAGACAAATAACAAATATGTTATCTGGGCTATCCGAATATGCAAGCAAAAAAATAATTGAAAATTTACATATTTTTCTCCAAAATTTGATGACGTCAACAAAATGACGTCATCGGGGCTATGCATCCCATTTTTTTTAAAAAGGTACATCATTTTTCTGGTTTACTAGACCATGTAGAATACAACCATGGTCAAGTCGGAGGATCCGGGGGGGGGTGCACGGTAACGGGAGACAGCTCACGGGGTACTTTCCCTGGAAAATACAAACGAAATTGTTTCAAAAACATATAAATGTATTTTGCAAACTTGATGATTATATTGTTCATAACTGTCTGATCCATCTTATGTGGTATTTGGATCAATACATTGTCATGTGCTCTTTTCGGTATGTTACACAACCTCCTATGAAGGTTGTAAAAACCTGCATGATTTCCGTAATCTTGACATTGATCAATTCAATTCTCTCCTCAGTGATCGTCTTTGTGCAATCCCTGTTGATTGTAATGATCCTAATACACTCTGTGATTATTATGAGACCATTACATCGTCTGTTCTAGATAAACTTTGCCCTATTGTCACCAAGGAGAATACCATTAGGACTCGCCTTTCTTGGTATAATAGTAAATCGTAGATGGTGCAAATCACGTTCTGATGTAGCCTACAATTCATTAATTGTTCAGAAAGACAAACTCAGAAAATTCATTGTTGATGCTAAACGTGACAATTTCTTTGTTGCAGTACAATGTACTAAGGACATGTTCATAACACTGAAAAGTCTCCTGCATTCATTTTCAAGGGCTTTGCGCAGTGCTAAATCTGATGCTGATCTTGCCAATGATATTCGCCCTTTCTTTGTTGATAAGGTTGAAAAATTAGGTACAATATGACTGTCAATGCTGAATCTCCAGCCATATATTTGCAAATGATAACCAGGTTTACAGCACTCTCTCTCTGAGTTTGCGAAATAATTGGTCGAAATCCGCCCAACAAGGCTTGTAACTAATTGACACTTTCTTTTCCGGCGCAATTCAAAACCACGTTGAAAAGTCTATTACCTATCATCGGCCATGATAGTAAACAGTTCCTCTTTTGACAGGCAATTTCCCCACCCTTTTGAAACATTCTAATCCTAATCCCTGTACTTAAGACGATATATTTGGTCATGTACTAAGAGCAATAAGGCCAGTTTCCAATATCCAAATTAAAAAATGCCGAACTGATTGAGAATCAGCATCACGTCAGGATAATCAGCATTTGCGAGCATGATCTTGGTGACCATTGCAATCCGCAGATCTGAGACAGCTCTTCTCCAGTGAATGACATCCTTAAAAGCCTTGATCTAGAATAGCGTCTGATTGTAATTGGTTTGCTTGATTGCTTGCTGGCTTCGATAACGATCGCTTCAAAAAGGCTTGAAACCTGTTTTGGTACACAGACACTACTCGTCTCCTGGTTTAGATCATCTCAACTGACAGAATTACCCGATAATTGTTAACCATGTCCAAAGCAGCATTTTTCAACTACTCTGTTCCCAGGGCTCCCGCGTTGCCGCAGGTTTCAATTATAGACTCATCCGTCGGTGCCATTATTAGGGATCATGATGTTAACTTTTATTCGTATGCTGATGATACTAGCTTTTCTGCGAGTTTATTCCCAAGATTCCAGGTGATTGTGAGCATTGTCTTCAACTCTGTCCAAGCTGCTGTCGGAATAAACACCTGGATGTCAAATAACATGGTGGGGCAGTTAAGAGCCTGGTTGAACAACCTCTGTTCCTCATGTGTGGTAAAAGAACCTGTGTTTGCATTCCATCACAAGTATGTCCAATCATATTGGAGCTATCTTAAGACTATCGGATACAATCTCTTCTTTAATGTTTATAAGTCTCTTCAAGGACAACGCGTCATACCTCACGTATGGTCTAAATTTGTACGTGGTTGGAAGAATTTTAATGGTCAGGCGAAGCTACGATTTTCTTTCTTCTGAGTTATTCCTCGACCAAGCGTGGGTTTGTGACATAATCATTAAAAACCATTGCTCCTATATTATGTATGACTGGGTAGACAGTTCTCTCCTCATATCCTGTGCTTTCCGTATCTTCATGTAACCTGGGGGGCGTGTTAACACTGAGTGCAGAAGGTCTTTTAACACTCCAGTTGGGGCATCCCAGCGACCCCCTCTAAAACACCACTTTGGCGGTGATTTTTTTACCACACTATGTATTGATTGGTACAAGCATAACGAAACCACATCCAGAAAATCAATGAAAATCCGCTACAAGAGATTTAAACTTGCGTTCTAAAAACTGATTCATGAATTTTTTTCCAGCCCAAAAATGAAAAGTCCCTTTCTCGAAGGAGTTTTTTCCCACAAAATCCGTGCGAATAATATTAGGTAGGGACGTAATACAATTACATTGCCTGAAATACAAAGATAAAAAAACACATCATTTAATATCGCCACCAAATGCACTTCATTTTATTGCTAATTATTATATTAACGCCATGGGTCGTTGATTTTGGCCACCAAAATATATGCGCAATTGATAGTTTTCATGGCAATACAAAATCTGGATAAGTAAATTTTAGCGTGAAACAATGGCGTGCGAAAAACGAAATGGTCGGGTCCATCGTGTGACCCCTCTTATGCCACATAAAGTCACTATCATTGATTTATCCGAAATTAGAAATCGAAAAAAATCAGAAAAATAAAGATTTTTTTGCATTTCTGAAACAAGTAACTAAGACTGAAAGCAACGTATAAGACAAACGTACATTTTTAGGCTTTTAGTACGGACACTTACTACAACACGTATGAATGGAGAGTCGTATCTTGGAACACTGCGTTTCTCCTTTTCGTTACATTTCAGTGCAAAAAATAACTGATGAGAATTCTGCAAACGTCCTTCAGTTATAAGCTATTCCTGTAAATTTCAAATATTTCAATACATCAGTTAATCGCCTGATAACAAGAATTCGGTATTCTCATTTTTTATGGGATGGGATAGCTCTTTGTGTGTCGAAGCTTAAATTGTATACTTGGGTATAATCTAACGGTTTAATATAGTTTACTGGGAAGAAATGACTACTGGCATTGCTTAGCTGTAGAAAGATTGCTGTGATATTAACTTTTTAATAAAGGAGAATTTGGTCTAAATTTAGAAAATGAATTCACCTTATGCCCGCCACTGGGGGGCACAATCTGAAGTGACTTGAATCTTGAATACAATGCACTTTCTTATCTGGCGGAATAAAGCGAAAATAACGCTAAAATTTGGTCCACCTCCTTCTTTTTAATAAAAGTACAGAGTCCAGTCTGTACTTGTATAT
Organism: Ophioderma brevispina; assembly: GCA_023653785.1. Classification (NCBI taxonomy): domain Eukaryota; kingdom Metazoa; phylum Echinodermata; class Ophiuroidea; order Amphilepidida; family Ophiodermatidae; genus Ophioderma; species Ophioderma brevispina. Next base: position 19,836 of record JAMKCH010037897.1, on the reverse strand, counting down.
TGCAGTCGGTTGTGTAAAGTACAGGAAAGAACGTCGCAATAGTTTCCAATTTCAAGTACCTCAAAGTTTTCCAGCATCGTCATAATTACAATGAAGTAAGAGACTTTTTTCAAATAAACCGAAACACACTGTAACGCAACGCGTTCATTATACTCTCCGCGTGATTCACAATCGCTTGCCAGTGACGCGCATTGCGCAAAGGCGAAATACCGTAAGTGCCTGCGCCAGCAGTTGCATGTGATGACCTGTTAGGACGCTTATCGGGGTCATCATGCTGCGGTTAACTTCGTTTTGGAAAAGGTGTATCGTCGAATATGGTCTAACCCACACGGCAGACAGAATGAGAGAGAAATTAGATTTTTCTTCTGATTCTGGAAATCTCTCTGTATCTCCAGACATTTAGAGCTGTATATTCAGACACAACATAGTGAGTCGAACCAAGTTAACGTAACTTTAACAAGAAATGTATTTAAAAAGGCAACGCTCAGGATTCATCATCTGAAACTTGTCGATTACAAATAATTTAACTAGGTGCCATGGTCGTATCTCTGTGCATGATTATCTATTTGTGCAGAGATTTTGTGAGTGTATAAAATGCCGTCCTTTGATACACACGACGTTACCTGTCCATTGCGTCAACGCTTGTGCTTAATACTACTGCTATCATTATAACCGGCCGACATTACTGCATGGAAAGTGAAGCCATAGTGTTTTGAGGGTCTTTTAAACTCTTGAACATACATTGACAGTTTTTGTCACCCTGAAGGTTATAGGTTTGATTTTACTTGGAAAACAATTGATTCATGTAAGTTTAGGGTATTGTTAAGATCCTATAGACAATTCTCAATACGTGTTTATGGCACAGATACAAAAGCTTTTTGTCTTCTGTGAGGATGTATTGAACGATAAGGAACTGATAACTAACTCGCATCTAATCTGAACGAAGCACTTTTTGTTGTGAGATTGCAGACTTTGTGATTAGTTTACTTCTGTTAATATTCATAATAATACATAATAACACTTTGATCATAATGCCCGCAAAGGTATCTAGTTGATTGTCTTCTTACGTCTTGTCTCATTAATATATTCAACAGCTGCGTTTGAGCCTAAACAATAATAAAGATAAACTTCACTAATACAGATACAAACATACCAACTGAATCAATAAACTCACATTTACTCTTATGCGCTCTATCAAAATGAGTAATCTCAATAGATTTCCAAACATGAACTAAAAATACATTTTGCATGGCCTTTTAGTTATTATAACCCAACTGCAGATCGCAAGCTTCCGAAAGACATGTCCGCGCCGACTCGAATGTGAAATATAACTTTTTCGGTATTAATTACAAATAGTCCAACGAGAACTAAAGGTAGGCACCTAAAAATTCTCATTTCCACGATTGTGGTCGTTTTGTGGCAGTAAACATCTATGTGTGTATAACAGTTCGTCCATAGATACCGGGTATAACAAAAATTCCCAGATCCGGAATTTTACTCAAAAGATTGTTATTTTCTATATGAAGGGACTTCAATTGAGCTTAGCTATTTCCAGCTGTAATTAGGTATGGGACAAAGCCCTGATTATTGGTGTAAAAAGGCAAGTTTGTTTTGAAAAATGAGGCGCCCTCCTGGGAAATCTTTGAGTCAGGCTTGTAAGGCCGACGCACAGTGGCAAACCTGAAATATAATACGTTAGACATTTTGATTTGCGCGAGGTTTCAGACTTGGGCAACTGCGCGTAACAAAATAGTACCCTAACTGAAAACGGCTAATGACAACACCTCTCCATGTCAATCATTTAACCGGTAATGCCAGTAACTTTGCTGAATGAATCAAAAGCATTCCCTAGAGCTGATAATATGAAATTTCCCGGGGGGGGGAGATCAACTTTTTCGTAGGTAGTTGCAGGGCCCCGATTTCCGAATTTGAGGGCTGGTGAACTGATTTTGTCTCGCGAGAGTGGGGGATTGGGAACTGAAAATGAGGAATTTGCAGGCTTGGGAGCTGAAATTGGCTAAAATTCAGCATCTGAGGCAAAATATCTGAAAAGAGGGGACCTGAAGAACTGAATATGCTTCAACGGGGGGTTTTGGGAACTTCTGGAGAGACGCGAAATGGTGGTCTTAAGCCGCACATACCCGTACCTCTTTCCAATGTCCGTGCCCCCCCTCCCCGCCGGGGGAATTATTACGATGAATAAGCACTGTAAAAACAAAAAAACAATTCTTCGTACCGGCCTCATCAGCCATATGGAATGCGTGCAACCATATTGCATTCAATTTAGTATTAACCACAGTTCGCAATAGCGGGGGAACTATTCTGGAAAGACACTATTAATCTTGCAATCATTCAATATCAGTTTTAACATACCTCAATAGACACAGGTTCGGTAAATTTGAAATCCTTTTTTCATATGGTGATTACGCACGTTTGCTTGTTCTCATATGCACGATCTAGGGAAAACAACATGAACACAACCGCCAAATTGGTCACAGCTTACGCACAGAAAAATGGAGAGTCATCTCATTACACTTTTATCCTTGAATTATATCTTGAAAATGGAGTTTAGAATTCATACTGAAGTCGTTGGCTTTACGCACGGAGATGTCGTAGCCCTATCCGATGGTAGATTCGGACCATGGTAACTTCGGAAAATCCTTATCTTCGGCAACTTCAGAGTTCTAGATTTTTACTACTCACGCGGGATTCCCCTAACCGTGACGAATTAATTATGCAACACGCACGCGCAGTTGGACATGAGTTGGATTTTAATACTGACTTAGATTTACTGTTACGCTTACTATACGGATCAAGTTGTATGTGCTTTTCGCATTCTTGGGAAAACCACAAGCTTCTCATTTTTTCCTTAAATTATCTCTGCGGTGGTATAATCATCACTATATTTTACTTTTTTCTGATCATAATTTCATTACTTACGACCATATTATTCGCACAAGCCGGATATCAGTTTCCGTTCTTGCATACCCCTACAGCCAATGGAATAGTTCTAATGATAAATGTAATTTATGTTAAACGTCATCAGCCACGTAAAAAATCTTCAGAAGCCCGGATCCAAATTGTATCCGTGTAATACAGCGCCCAATTAGGGGGATTAATTTGTATTATACATTGAGGTAAACACGCCACTAAGATACTTCGCGAATTAGGTGCCGCAATTTGTTGGCAGAATTGGTGCCATTCCTCCTTCTAAACGCCTTCGGCGAAAAACTTCAAAAACAAACTAAATATCCGTTATTACAAGCTAACTTCCTTTAACCGCGTATTTGACTCGTAATTTACCGATAGCGATTTGCGACAATCACCCACAATGCCTCTCGTATTTCCATCCAGTAACGTGTCGCAGATCATGTTTACAAACAATTTCTGTTGTTCGTCGTCTGGAAACAGTGTCTAAAACTACAATACAAAGTACCTTTTCGCGTGAAGTTTATCTTACATAAATAAGAAGAAATAATCCAGGAAAAAAAACCCGAGGCAATGATGTTGAAATTTACGACAAAATGGGCATTTTCGAAATAAACCTTGCCCTAATTGTCACATGCCGGACGAATACAGTTTCACTGTTCACGTCACTGATAGATGAAGTTTTCTAGTATTGATGTTACGCTCTTAACCGATGTTTTACTGACTTGAGGCTGGTACAGTTCCAGTATCGTGTAAATCGTCTATTGGAAGCCGGAGTATCATCAACAACCACTGCGTGTCTACCCTAATATCATCTTTTAACAGAGCATCCTTTAACCCTCCTCGCCTAACCCATTGGGGTAAAAAAAAGAAGAAAAAGAACTCCCAAGATGGTGGTGTCACTCGCCAAGATTTCCTCACTGAACATCTTGATTCTATAAATTTGGTGAGCCGCAAGATAGCTTAGAGCCTTCTTTCCCAATTGGTATCACTTATCACAATCATTTCCATTCGACTAACTCATAAGTTGAGGAAAGTAATAAACTACCTGGATAGAGAATAAAATTGGTACTATCGTAAATTTACTGTTCAAAACAATTAGTTATATAGCACGAAAACTAGTCATTTCCCATTAAGAGAGCAAAACAAAACCTCATGAAATCGGATATTCCTATCTTTTTGGGGTGAAAAAAAAAATAAATTGCCCCTATTGTGTCACGCGTTGTGGGTTCACAGCAGTGCTTGAACACCCAACCCTACATCAAACATGGAGACCAACGATACCATCACACACTTATAGATAGATAACTTAATCTCTTTATGATGTTTTTTAAATGAAAATTCCACTTACTACGACAGAACATCAGGTTTAATTAAATGTCGCTTTGTCTTTTTTACTTACTATCATATACAACATTTCAATATAAATACATCACTAAATTCGTAAGCTCCTTCGGTGCCGACTGCTTTAGAGCGCTGTCCGTTCATTCCGACCGGGGCCCCCACTTCAACATATCAAAATGCCAGATAGTTAAATCGTTAAGTTCGGAGGCTATCATTTCTTTTTAATTTCGTACGTAGACTTACATTCACCTTCGCATTGAATTTGTAATGAATGAAAGTACACAGCGCTGTCACATAAATTCAGGATTTAAAGCGATTCTTGAGAAAATGCTGCAACTATTTTAAGTAACAAAATTTATAGTTCAAAGCGATTTACTCTTTCTTTATAATTAAATATAGTCGATTACAAAGACTCTCACCTGAACTGATTCAACCTTCCATTGGGTCTCGGTTGATTTTACAAATCGTACCCACAGCTTGGAATTGCATAACCTTTGTAACCGAATTTATCACCCAATGTACTATCAGCATGTCGAAATGAGATTATAAAAAGAGCATAGATCAGTAGCGAATGCACTTTGAGAAGTTATTAACATCATGGCCGCACAGAATGGTTATATTTAGTATTTTGTTTCCCATCCTGCGGTTGTATTAACACAACGCGTACACTGTTAACGCTTAGTGCCCCCAAGAGGGGGTTCCATATAACCCAACATTTGATTTTTTTTTTGCGATTTCAAATCAAATTTTTCAAGGTTTTTGGCTATTGTCTGATTTATAATACAACAAATTGTTAAATCCCCCCGGCTTCATTAGATAATAGGTCGGGTCCTAGGAACCCCCCCTCACATTGGCACTAACGGTAAGTAAAAGATGTTGTAAACGAATTAAAAAATAAAGTAATAGAGTCTTGGGATTATTGCTTTCTTTTTCTCTGACTTGGTTTTTTTTTTAAAATGAATAATTAATACTACTTAAATCACATAACCTTATATCAGAGCATAAATGTTAAATTTTGGGTCATGACCGTGCTCCTGACTTTGTAAGTCTAGGGGACATACCAGGTGAATTGACTTTCTTGAGAAAAATACAACAGATGGTACAAATTTGTCCTATATGTTGCAATTAGTTAATTTTTAATTGGTTATTCTGATAGATATAATGACTTAGTTTGGTTCAAAACCTTATTATTGGAGTTACCTTAGGATGGAATATTGAAAATGTGCGACCCCTTTTTTTTCGGAGATTGACAATTTCAATTGGCCGTAAGGTCATAGTTCAATTCGGATTTTCATTTTTATTGTGGGTAGTGGTTCTTACGTGACCCCCATTTGACTTTTCTTAACGACGGGAGACCTAAAATAACCGGCCAGCAGTAATTTCGAAGAACATTACGTCGAGACAAGAATTTTTATTGCTGGCATTTCCCCACTACACCACAATAATAAAATGTTTACTAATTAAAGATTTCTTTATCACATGACACTGTTTTGTGGCCAATAAATCAAGTTCAAGTTCAATTTATTTACATATCATCATCAAAATACATAAAACATCAGAAACAAGTATACAAAGTCATGTAGTCAAAGTTAAGTTCCTGATACAAGTCTTGGAATGCAATTCATCAATACTACAAATTTGAGGAACAAAATATATAGATTCAGAATCAAACAAGATAAATATTATAAATATGATATGAAATAATTATAATATGAAAATAAAATACAGTACAATTTGGACCAGTCACTAAGGCTAGAGATTACTTATTTGACATGATAATATGAGGAGAGCCATTAAACTTAAAGCTTAAGATTGGGCACCACCGTGCAAAATAGCTAATAATGGAATAACTAATGGACAAGACAGGACAAAAACAGGACCAGACAACGAGGGGACAAGACGAGGCGAGGGGACAAGACAATAAAATACCAGGAGAGTGTCGCATAATGTTAAAAGAGGGGAACCACATGTAAAGGAGGTACCTAGATGTGGCAATCCTTGCCACAGAAACCACGCTGCAGATGGTAACGAAGAAAGTATGATTATCATATTATTATATTTGCTAACATTATACCAACAACCACCAAAAAAAAAAAATGCATTACAATACAAGCTTATCACAAAAAAAAGAACACTTTACATCACAATTTCATATTTAGAGATAAGATATTTTTTGTACTTATTTTAAAAGTTATTAGTGATTTTGAGTTATTAAATCCGTGCCTAACGAGTTCCAAATTTAGGTCCAGGGTACTTTAAGGAAATTTTAATTATGTCAATAGATGTTTTAATTAAAAAAAAATTGTTAATTAAAAGTGTGGGGCCTATCTGGTATTGTAATTATGGATTACATTACCTTTGGTGAAAAATTTGGTAAATGTTAGGGTATAGTGTTGTTAACAAAAGCTATACACACAAAGAGCCAGTTTTGAATTTTGTTTAAGGTCATATGTTTAAAAGTATTTTAGCTTAAAGAACAATTTTTTAGTAATGGGCTGATAATTGAATCGTAATGACGAATGGCCCTTTTTTTTAAGTTTGAATAAATTAGTGATCTGTTGTGTTGGAAAAGTCCAGGGCCAGGGTTAGGTCAAATAATGGGTGTAATTGCCCATGCTATATACTATAAGACAGGTAGGGGAGAATTAAAATGTTATAGAGTGTAAACAGATAGTAGGAAGTATATTCTTAATTGTTCTCAGAATCCTCCATATTACGGCATATTAATTAGTTTATTTTGGCTGGTGTTGATTTTTCCAGTTGAGTTTCTATTATGATTTTGATGTCTTAGAGCATGAGCTATTTTTCTTTTTCGTGGTAAAGTGAATGATTATTTTTACTAACATTGAGGGAAAGTTTGTTAGCTTGAAACTCACGTTGAAGACGAGTGGGTGATCTCTGTATGGAATATGCTGGTTTAGGGTATCTAGTGGGGTTGGGAGAAACTATTGTATCATCAGCAAAAAGGACCAACTAAGAAGTTGTAGAATTGGTGATAATCAATTACATCACGTAGAAGAGGAGGGACCCAATTATGGAGCCTTTGGACGCACAGATACTGGGGGAGAATAAGAATGTGAATTAAAAGGTAGTAAATGGCTGTCTATCTTGAGATATTAGAAAGAAGAGTCAAGTGAGTGCCACGATACCATAATGGTGAAGTGTTGGGTGAAAGAATATGGGGGGCTAGTGGTTCGAACCCTTGGAAAGGTCTAGGAGGATGCCAATGTGTGAAGTTTGTTTGAAAGTGAGAAGAGATCTTATCGTATATGTCAAAGAGCCAGATCAGTTAATGATTTTTTTCTAAACATTGGTTATTATTGGAAAATATTGTGGGAGAGAGAGAAAATTTAGTCGAGCCTGTTATAAATTCCTAACCCTTCTTAAGCATGTTAATAGTCAATGATCGGTTGAACTTTAGATGACTACTTGTCAATTTTACACTCCAGTAAGAGATGTTTCAGGCCAACACCTAGGTATTTAAAATGGTCAATTTGTTCTTTTTTTTTTTTTAAATTTTGAATGTTGAGCTTATCTTGAGTACGACAATTTTTTTGTTGAGTGCCACATTTTGACATTAAGTGAGATAATTGATTTTAAGACCCTAACAACATAAGATAATATTGTACTTCAAGAATCTGTTATTTGTATCACGTCCCAAACAAATTTGCCCTTCATCGCACCGGTAGTATTTTTTAAATTTTATTTCATCAAAATATTGTAGTATGTCTACTATTATGGGCCACATTTATGGAAAAGTCCTCGGGAAAGTGATTTGAAAATTTTTGGCCGAAAGAAATTTCTGGTCATAACAATCCGTTTTGAACCTGACATCCCATGCATCAATGAATCGCCAAGAGCCAGCTTTATTGTCTAGTTCGCAGAGAACCTAGCAGCGTCCCCATCTAATCACATTTAATCATTTGTCAAAACAATAACGTCTAGCAGATTTTTGGCTGGACACAGTCGCAGTAGGGGCGCATATCTTAAGTCTAAACCCACTGACCGGAAAGTTGCTTACATACAGGATTTTTTCTGATAAAAGGAAAGATAAATATTTGAGTCCCCTCCAAAATTTTTTTACAAGTTTTAACACCTACTGTTTTAAACAATAGGCTGATTAACTAAATTAATGCATATTTTTGAAACAACATAGTAACTTATTACAACATCTGCTCTAACTTAAAGACGAAGGTATTTTTTAACAGCGACTTCTTGCCATTTTTGTAGTCAATTTTCACGAAACTTCCAAAAGACCTACCTTGTCATTTGGCCAAATCCTAGCGCTTGGTAGAAATTGCCATAATTTATTCCGTGATTTATCGATTTTTGTAGACATTTACCTCGTAGTTTTCCCATCATAAGCGTAATTAAATGTTTATTGACGTCCACACTAAATTTCATAAAAGTGATCCTAATGCCTATGTTCAATTTCACCCCCCTCGAACCATATTTGCCAAAATTTACCAATCAAAACACGAGTCCAAATCACTGATTCAACGCAGTGCATGAGATGCAGCAATGGTAATTTGGTGCTGAGAAGTCATACGGGATAGGCCACCTTCTACTTATCAATGCTGGTACCCGTCTTTTGGTGAGGTTCGTAGATCAATAGCACATTAATCGCGGATATCCTTGGCGACTTGTTGGTAATCAGTTGAATGGAATCCATTGGTTTTGGTTAGGGTAATGTCCTTATCATTGAAAGAAATATTAATCAAGAAGCTTAAATATGAGACTATTTTTTCTCTAATAGAAGCATTTACTCTTTTTTTTTAAAATTAATAATAACAGTTAATCTTTCAAACACATATGTCACAAATTCCTATAGATTTCTGTAACAGGGGTACGGCAATCATTTTGCGAAAAATATCTTCTTCAACTTTCAATTATATGATTATAAACATTGATAATCTAGGTCGCCATAAAAAAAGGAATAGCTTTTTCCAAGGAAAAAAGCAGTTTGGCAATGTACTTGGTAACAGTTTTCACGTTGGTAGACATTGTTATCCCGTCACCGTCGCCAAACGACGTTTTCATATTTTGCGACGATTTTTGAAAAGATCAAATACACTGTAAAATGACAACGTTAGTTAGGGAAAATAACTGCAATAAAAATAGTCTTGTATTTGGAAAAACCCCGGAAAATACTACACTTTATCTACATTTCCCGACTATTATGATATATTAGTTTGTCAAAAGTGGAGCTTTTCAAATCCATAAACTACAGAGTTTCATTCAAATTTCTCCGATATTTTTTCACACAAACTTTAACTTGATTTAAAATTTTTACAACCATCGTATATTTGTTAGTATACACACCGTACAAACTTGGTTGAATTTGGGATAGGTCTACTAAGTCAATTTTTTCGTCATCAAATGGTGTATAAGTTTCACAATTCTTACAGTGAAATGATGGCGGACCTCATTGTTGAGATAGTGGTGGTCCTCAACTGGAGAACTGTGATAGTCCTCATGTAAAACATCGTGATTTTTAGTAAATGATATTTCCCTTCAACCTTCACATTTTTGTAGTAACTCACCAAATATAAAGTTTTGTGTGTGTGATTGAAATTTCTTTTTGCATATATACTCGAATTATTCCGTATTTGTTGGGAGAATTTCTGACACAGTAGTATACTGTAAAATTAACGATATATTTTTATACAGCGTAGGGTTAATGTCTGAACTAATCAACTACAAAGTAAAGTATATATAGTTTGTTTTCGTTGATTTTCTTCTTAACTATTCCTTTTGTGTTCTTAAACTCTTAAATGAATTGTAAGGCAGACATATTATAATGAGGTACTGTATAGATTCAGATGGAGTTTGATGTAGCCCGTTGGAGGACGCCTTTGCATAATGCGCGATATAATGTCTTTTATTATTATTATTATTATTATGTAGGTTTGTCTTTATTTCACGTTGAAACTCCAGCACAGGCCTCTTCCTACTAAAGAAACATTTCCACTGAAGAATTTTCGGAAACTACTGTATTCATGGTATTGGCAATTTAAATCGGTAATCATTTAATAGTAGACCTTCATCCTTTGCCAACTATGCCCCGTCTAACTAACATGGGGGTCAAAAATATGACACAGAATGGTCATGTTACATTAGCTTTTGACTACAGTTGGTCAAACTTTTAACCCCTTTAAACAACTGGTTTAAAATGACCCGTTTTTAAACGTGCAAAAGGTAGAGTTAGATAACGAGTCTCCATAATGGAGATGCGGAAAGGGATAGGTGTGAGTGAATTTCATAGTGGGAGGGACGGTGTGTAAGGGACCTTCGTACTGGAGATGGATTCAGGTGTAAGGGACATCATGATTGAGATGCCCCTAAGAAAAAATACGGCTTTAGACCTTTTTTGCCTTGCTCTATGGAACCTTTAAGAATTGAACCCACAAATGTTCTTAAAATCTGAGAACCAAAGGTTCCTAACATAACCATAAAATGTGCTATACACCAGTTAAAGCATGGATTTGTTCCTGAGTCCGTCGCCACGTCCCAAACCAGAACCAGAAGAACTATTTTTTGGTTCGTTGAAGAACTTATAGAGAGGACAATTAGAACATCTTTCGCACTTTTTTTCTAAGAGAGTGGGAGATATAAGGCCCCCCTCAAAATGAAGATGGAGGTATTTATACCTCCCCTCTCCATATATGAGGCTCCTATACAACTAAACTTAACTCACATCTAATCAGCAAAAAAAAAAACCCACACTCCTATCATGATCACTCTAAATCAGATTGTCCGCGAGAGGCTCACCAAAATATTGGTCCAATTTTTGACACAATCCGATATCAAATTGAATTATTTTGGATACCAATTGATAAGTTTTAAAAAATGGCAAATATCTGATTAGGTGTGCCCCTCAAAATCAAGCACTGATTTTAGTTAGACAAATGTAAGCTTCCATCATAAATATCCACCTCTAAAAGGATTAAGCTTTACTCTTTAGTACGCAAAATTTGTGAACTTAGTAATTTCGTATTGGAGTCAGGGAGAACGTTAATGTGACCGTGCATTTCTAATTGTTTCATTAACACAATAATTTATACTTGAAGACATATTTAGAATTTGTGTCAAGTATTTTTGGAGGATATTCCGTTTTGGCTGCCATATGGATAGAACGTCCTTTACAACTTTAAAAGTTCAGAAATCATTTATTGTTCTAACAACATAATCTAAGTACTTCATGTTTATTTTTATATCTCAGATTCGCTGTTTAATGTAAGTTTTATTTTTAACACGTTTTTCAAGATTTGGCATCTTTTGATTTAGACAATATAGACAATACTTTATAAACCTCAAAAGTTGTCACCGATGTATGGTTCCTTTCATATGGTATATTCATTCAACTCCTCCAGAACTGATACATGTATCCCAAGTTTTTTTAATTCAAATGATTGGTTATAAGGAGAGGACGTAGAAACGTTTAAGAAGGCATTGATAGTAAATTGTGACTGAATAAATACATCACATTTAGTTCTGCAGTCAATAAATAGCCCGATTTTCTTCTGGACACTGATTGTACTTCGCTGAACATCGTTGATTTTAATGTGAATCCGTGACAGAGACCGCAAAACCGACTACTTAACCAGGATGCACAGGTTCCCAACCATAGTGATTTCATGCTATTTTTACTTGACCACATTTTTTGAATAACTCAATGCCCCCCTAGTAATCTACCTTTCGGATACCCACAAAAAGTTCACACCACCCCTTGTAAATGGGGGGTCAATTTATGCCCCTACAGTAAAGTATAGGAAACACTAACTTTTGTTTCTTAGTTAAAATTTTGATTGCGTTTTTTGTTTTTTCAGTCCTTATAAGGTTTGGAATGGTAATAAAATGAAAGGAATGTAAATAAACGTCCATTTGCCATACATAATTTGAATTTTTTTCTGGCACATGGTGTGTAATTACCCATTTAAATAACTAGTTTTAGGCACATCTGTAGCGCCCTCTCTTTATCTTGGGGAAATGGCAATGCGGCTGGCATACGGGCTGTGCCTACTGATTGCTATACCGTTGTACTGCCATGCTGCAAGTTGCACATGATATGCATGCTATGAACATTTTGTTGTTCAAAATTGCCTAGGATATTATTTGGTACTTACAAAATGCAGTCGAATGTGCTTTTGTGAAGACATTGAGGTTGGTGTCTTGCAAGCGGACTGCTAATTTTACAGCTGAATGACATGGCCCTAACTTGATAAGTTAACAAACATGCGGGGATACAATGAATAAACGTCTTGATTAAAGTGGAATAATATCCTTAAAATATTTTTATAAGATGTGGTATGTATCAGCGGGGGTGGGGGGGGGAGGGTACTCGGATTGATCATTTGGTTTGGTCGGGATGTGCAGCTGAGGACTTGAAACCCTCACCACGGCATATATATGGCATTTTCTCAGCCTTGGGTCATTTGGTAGAAAAGTGTAGGTAGAGTCGGGTAATCCTGAGCACGGGGTAATCCGAACGCAGCGATTTTCGCTATATTGCGACAGAGGGAGACCGTGGGTTACCACCCTATGGTGTTAGATTCCTTTGGACTTAATTCAAATGGAAACTGCCCAATATGGAAATCCCGCACATTCTCGCGAGAATTCAAAAAAAAAACACTTTAGTGAAAATTAATTCGGAACATATATTTTCCTGGATGATCTATCACATCTACAAGAAGAGAGAGAACTGGTTTAATAGTTTAATAGGACTAGGGTTAAAAACAGCGTACAACAATGGGCACTGTCCATGATTAAGTTTTATGAAGTAACGAATTATAAACATCACCGTTGTTTGGGTAATCCCGTACACCCGTTTCGCATGGCAACCAATAAGGGTGTCCCATCTCATCTACATAATTGAAACTCTATCATCGAACTTTTCAATATATACATTATTATCTAACTAAATGTTCGAGAAAACAAAAATTCTATTTAATCCCCAAAGTGGCTGCCATTGAAAAACCACGTTCGCGATTAAGCCGTGAAGTGTCGGGTAAGTCCCGAACGACGCCATTTGTTTTGTTTCGATATAACCTTCTGTTTCTAACAGGTTTGAGTTAGAAAACATGTGTTAGTTCGAGTTTTACTTTACCCTTTTTATGTTATGATTATCTTTACCAATATTGTGTTCCGGTGGACTTCTTTGACTCAATCGAATTGTGTTCTCATTAACACCCGACTTACCCCCTATAATCCAATATAGGTTCGCATATCTAAAGTCAAAAAAACGCACTGAACCGGAAAGTTGAGTACCTATAGATTATTTTTGGTAAATGAAAGATAAATATTTGAAGTCCCTCCAAGTTTTTTAGCAAGTTTTACACACCTACTGTTTTAAACAATAGGCCCTGATTAATAAAATTTGCATATTTTTTAAACCCATAGTACTTATACCAAAATCTGCTCTAACTTAAGAAAAGACGGAAGTATTTTTTTAACATGCGGACTATCTTGCATTGTGTAGTCAATATTCACGAAATTCAAAAAGACATACCTGTCATTTGGTCAAATCGCATGCTCTTGGTAGAAATTGCCATAATGTTTCCTTATTTATCGATTGTTTGTAGGAAATACCTCGTATTTTTCCATCATAAAACGTACTTAAATGATTTATTGACGTCAACACACAAACCAAATTTCATAAATTTGATTCCCTAATTGGCCTTAATGGGTTCAAGTGTAAACCCCCTTCGACCACTATTTGCTCAGAAATTTACCAATCAAAACACGAGTCCAAATCACCGATTCAACGCAGTGCATGAGATGCAGCAATGGTAAATGATGAAAAGTCCAACGGGATTAGCCATCCTCTACTAATCATGCTGGTACCCTCTTGTTGTTGAGTTCGTAACCAAATGGCATAACAATGTAATTCGCGGAATATCCGTGGCGACTGGGTATCAGTTGAAGTGGATCATTTGTTTTTTGGTTAGGTAATGTCTTATCATTGAAAAGGAAATATTAATCAAGAAGCTTAAATATGAGACTATTTTCTGTACTAATAAGCAATTTTACACTTTTTTTTTTAATTTAACATTTAATCTTTCAAACACATATGTCACAAATTCCTATAGATTTCTGTAACGGGGTATACTGCATCATTTGAAAAATTAGCTTCTTCGCTTGCAATATATGAGTTATCAAACATGTTTATAATCTATGTCGCCATTCAAAAGAAAAGGAAATCCTTTTTCCAAGTAAAAAATGGCAGTTTGGCAAGGGTACTGGTAGACAGTTTTTCCACGTTGGTAGATAATTGTTATCCACACCGTCGTCAAACGGAATTTTCATATTTGCGACGATTTTAAAAAGAGCAAAATACACTTAAAAATGACAACGTAAGTTAGAGGAAAATACTGGCTAAATAGAAGAATATTCTTGTATTTGGAAAAAACCGGACAATACTACAATTTTATCTAAACTTTCCAGACCTATTATGACTATATGTTAAAAGTGGGAGCTTTTCAAATCGCCCTAAAAATACAGGTTGTCATGCAAATTCTCCGTATATTTTTTCACAACAAACTGTAAAACTTGGCTTTAAAATATTTATCAACAAATCGTATATTTTGTAGTATACTCACCGTAAAACTTGGTGGACACATTTGTGGATAATCTACTAAGTTTAAGTGTTCGTCGTACAAATGGTGTATAAGTTCCACTTTCTAAACAGTGAAATGAATGGCGGACCTCATTTTGAGGATAGTGTGTGGTCCTCAATGGAGAAGCTGTGATAGTCTCATGTTAAAACATCGTGATTTTAGTAAAAATGATATTCCCGACCATTCAACATTTTTGTAGTAATTCATCGAAAATATAAAAGTTTGTGTTGTGATGACTTTATTTTCAGAGTATACGCTAAGTATTACAGGTATTTGTTGGGAGAATTGCTGACAGTACATACTGTAAATTCGATATCTTTTTACAGTCGTAGGTAATGTCTGATCATGCACTACAAAGTAAAGTATATGTTTGTTTTCGTTGATTTTCTTTCTTAAACTATTCCTTTTGTGTTTTCCTTTAAACTATAATAAAGAAATTGAAGGCAGACATTCATATAATGAAGGTACATGTAATAGATTCCTATGTAGTTTGATGTAGTTTGCTTTATTTTCACTTTGAAACTCCAGCAACAGGCTCTTCTTATTTAGAAGAAACAATTTCACTGAAGAATTTTAGGAAATACTGTATTCATGGTATTGGCAATTTAAAATCGTGGTTCCATTTAAGTTTAAGTAGACCTTCACCTTGCCACTTTGCAAAACCGTCTAAAAACTAATGGGGTCAAAATATGACCACAGATGGTTCATTTTTACATTTTTGACTACAAAGTGGTCAAACTTTTTAAACCCCTTTAAACAAGTTTTTTAAAGCTGAGCTTTTTAAACGTGCAAAGGGTTGGAGTGATAAGGGTCTCCATAATGTAGATGTTGCGGAAAGGGAATAGTGTGAAGTAATTTATAGTGGAGATGGAACGGGTTTGTACGGGGACCCCCTCGGAATGGAGATTGGATTCGGTGTAAGGATCATCATTATGGAGATGCACCTAAGAAAAATAACGGCTTTAAAAACCTTTGATGGTCCCTCTCTATGTAACCTTTAAGAATGGAACCCTCAAAATGGTTCTTAAAATCTTAGAACGCCAAAAAGGTTCCTAACAGAACCATAAAATGTGCTATACAACAGGTAAAGCATGATGTTTGTCTCCTGAAGTCCGTCGCCACGTACAAACCGAACCAAAGAACTATTTTTTGGTTCGTTTGAAGAACCTTCATATGAGGACAAGTTTAAACCTTTTCGCACCTTTTTTTCTTAGGGTGTGGGAGGATTAAGGCACCTCAAAATGAATATGGAGTTTATTTATACCAATCCCCTCATCCACTATATGAGGCTCCTTATACAACTAAATCTTAACTCACTCTAATCAGCAAAAAAAAACCTCCCTATCAAGTACACTCTAAAAATCAGATTGGTTCGGAGAGCTCACCACATAATTTGTCCCACTTTTTGACACAATTCAGATCAAATTGATTTTTGAATACCATAGTAGTTTTAAAAATGGCAAAATCTGACTTAGGTGCCCCCAAAAACAAAGCAAAAGTCACTGATTTTAGTTAGCCAAATGTAAATCTTCCATCATATATCCACATCTCAAATGATAAGCTTTACTCTTTAGTACGCAAAAAAATTGTGAACTTCGTAATTTCGTATTGGGTCAGGGAGAACGTTTCTGTGACCGTGTGCATTTCTAATTGGTTTCTTCATTAACACAATAATTTATACTTGAGACAGAATACTTAGAACCTTGCTCCTGTTCAAAATTAAGGGGTGGGGGTAGGCTTACATAGACGTTTCTCCTCTCTGACATTATTAATACAAGGATTTTGGTATAAATATACATCTATACCTTAGCCCTGTTCAGATTATTCAAATAATACTTTTAATTATGACATGCTGTGACCCTGGGTCAGAGGTGATGGTCTGCGATGACATATTTGCTCAGAATCCCCATCACCTGAAGGGATTTACGGAAAAAGCCACGAAATTGCGTATATTTTTTGCTATCAATTGTACTTGCATCATTCGTTTATTATTATTTTGTTATTTCACTATTCTTGTACTTTTACATTTTGGACAAGGGTATTTAGCAAATGCTAACTAGGCCTATATTTTAATAACTAATACTATTTCTCTAAATTCAGCTATGTAAATTGGAAGTAATTTGAAAAACACTTATCCCAAGCGACCGAAAAAGCTGTGCCAAAAACAACAATGAAAATAACTGAATTGCCATCTGTTCATCAAACACAACATAATAGCAACCAGTGATATGATACAAATACTAAATAAGGAGGAGTATTAGTATTAAAACGACACACCACACTTGTGTCATATAGTGTCATGAAGATACTTTTATTCAAATTCACGTTAAACATTTACACGTTATTAGGGAAGAAATCCCAGTTTTAGAAGCAAAAGGAAACAGGAGTACCCCCGAGAAAACTTGCGAGACCGAGTATGGACTGGAAACCAACGCACATGGCATCGCAAGGACCACAGTTAGTCGGGTGGATATGGTCCAAAATTAAGGCCCTTAACCGTAAAGTTAGATATCACAATGTTTTTGCTGAAATGATAGATTAGGGTGTATGAATAAGAATCTGCCGGGTGCCACCTTGGGATCCTTGGGCATTTTGGAAATCCAAGTGGCGTCCCATTAAAGGAATAATATATTTTTCAACCTAAATTATCAAACTATGAGTTACTAGCTATACTACATGATCCAATGAACAGTGTAGGCACTTGGAACATGAGTCACTTTCAAATTCAATGGAAGCCATATCTAATATTGTAATATGCCCTATAACAGCAATAACCCGGCGATAAAAATAAACATGAGATTTTGTTGTTAGATAACAATAAATGTATCTATGATACTTTAAAGTTGACCATGACGTCATCAATATGACAGCCAAAAAAGTGAATATCTTAAAAACACTTGAGCACAAATTTCGAAATACCATTAAAGTATAATATTGTGTCAATGAACATTAGAAATGTACCTATGATCATACCACGTGATACCAGGTAATCCCTCTGAATAAAATGTGTCAATTATAAATTGAGTGCAATATTTTGAAAAATCTATTCCATGGCTTGAAAACTTTTCCCCTATTGTCTTATTTCGATTTGGCGCATTTAAACAAATTGAAATTATGTTATACATTGTAATGATCAAAGGTAATTTCTTAATGTATTGATGGCACATTGATTTCGATTTGACGGCTGTAATACTTATAAAAAAATTTTTGTTCACGTATTTTGAAGATTTTCACGTTTTTGGCTGCCATATTGATTGACGCCATGTTACATTTTTAAAAGTATCACGAAATACATTCTTTGTGTCTAACAACATAACCTAAGTAACTTCAGTCCTATTTTACCGCAGGTATTTTCTGTTATAGGGCAGAGTTTAAAATTATTGGATTTGGGGCTTCCATTTTGAATTTGAAGTATGACTTATGTTACAAGTGCCATACACTGTTCATTGCATCAATATTAACTATAACTCATAGTTTGATAATATAGTGTTGAATATATAATTATCATTAAGCGACGCCATCTTGTTTCTCAAAAATACCCAAGGAATGCCCAGGTGGACACCCCGGCAGATTCTTTTCTACCACCCTATTCTATAATTTTTCAAGCAAAAAAGTGTATATATAACTCACCTGTACGTCACATTAAGTTCTACTGACTAAGTTAGTACGAAGGTCGAGGAGACCAAGACCAACTGCCTAACCCGACCCCCATAATAATAATAGAAAAACATAATAATAATAATAACATGTTTAACAATCGGGATGAAAAACTAGACATAATGCCCAGAAAATGATTTAAGCTTAGCTACTGTCGGCCTATACACTCGCGAATGACATATTTGGCTTTCCATACCAAGGAAGTCGGTTCTCTATTAAAATTAAAATGCTACGGCGGGCGCGGTAATTATTATAACACCACGGTGTAGTCTGTGTTACAAACTGCGAAAAATGTAATCAAAATTGGTACAGTCCTTCATAGAGATGATGTGTGTAAATGAAACTAATCTCAAATATCTCTGGAAAACGAAGGGGTTCTAATGGAGGTTTTGGCATCAGAGGGTCCGTTCTATGTTTGTTTTGATATTTATCGTAATTGCGTCTGAACCTATAGAACCAAACGAGAAAATTGAACGTTCGTGTCGGGTACTTCGGTTTTCTCGCAGACACGGCAAGTTACGCGCAATCTCTACGGCTCTCTTCTCTACGGGGCGCATCCATTTTTCCACAATTATGCTTCGGTATGTTTCCAATCTTGAGAATTGATCAAACACTGATTTCAATTTACGCAACTTCTTTTTTTCAATTTAAAACAGGATTTAACAGATATATACCAGACCGCCAGTACTAAGGTTGAGTTCAACACTTTCATAAGGGAATCAAAAGGCACGGTCTTTGATTGACCATTAGCTATGGTACAAGTTGCAGTTTCTCAGAGCAGAGCGTATTTCCCAGAGTGGATGTGGAGATTGGCTGCCTTTCAGACGCACTGCTGCTATAACCCCTATGGGCAGAAACCAATTTATTCATGGCTTATGGAGGGAAGAAAATGTTTTGGAATACATTTTCCACAGAAATCAACAATAATATATGTTGGCTCCTGGAGTAGTTTGTATACTGAGAAGAGAAAACCAAAGAGGTAATAGTGTTATGAATAAGGCAAAGAAGATGTTGCATCTTCAATGTTGGTTTCTGACAAGAATCATCATGGCAGCAATTACACAGCAGTCTGAAAGGAAATGCGCAAAATGGAATCGTCGGTTAATGTCAGCTGAATAAAGCAACACCTATTCGAGAAAGTTGGCTTTCGCGATTTGGCCTGCGGCAGCATATTCCCCTCCCTAAAATTAAAACTAGCAAAACCACAGGCAAGAATTTACTCTATCAAGCACCTAATTTTGAGGTCTCCAATTTCCCCTGGCCTATGTTTCATGCCTTTTCCTCCACAAGC
>JAMKCH010037896.1:0-33908 GCA_023653785.1 Ophioderma brevispina | reverse complement strand
AAACGTATATGGGACACATTTCATGTGCAACATAATGAAATAAGAAAACGGAAACGATGAAATTAAAGAAAAGTACTTTTCAAAACGGTCAATTTATAATGATTATTAGTGCAACGGCGGAAAACCTCTTACAAAAAAAGGGTCTCCCAGACCTACAGCCTTTATTACGAAATGGATAGCAGCCAAACTTAATACATAATTTCTAGTTATCCTCAAGAGTGCCTTTGTAGTGATAATATTGAAGTTAATTCACTCTATGCAAAGAAATGACGTTTAACGGGATTCTTTTGTCAAAAAATCACTACCGAACCATTCAACTTACTATCCATACTCCACAAGTGCGTTAATTGCAGTTAGTAAGATTCCTTCGTGGCCGAGCGGTATCTTTCTCTAAGCGTCGACGTTATTGATTTTACTTTTGGATAGTCGCTTGTTATCGGTTCGAGTCCGGCGGTTTGATAGCCCACGACTTCCAGCACATTAAAATTACACAGAGATGTAAGATCATTTTCTTTACTTACGGTCACCTTGGCCATTGAAGTTTATCGAATGGAAGTATAATTCAACTTATAGTTCAAAATTTCCAAATCTTATTAAGATACACGGTAGATGTGTCCACCAAGTGTTAAAAATAACCCCCCCCCCCAAAAAAAAAAAGAAAGAGAACAGCAAAAAAGAATATTAGAAATCCATGATAACAGCGAACACACACCAAGGTACCTACTGTATATTATCAAAAACAACTTCCTTGTTGGACGCGTGTTTTGAGCGAGTTGTAGTAAAACCACTAGGTGGGAGTGTCGTTGAAGACCGCTAAACTACTCGTTAATACAATAGCTCAGCATGAATTTCAACCCTCAGAAGGATATTTGGACATTTTCCATCGAGCAAGCTAGAAGTAGACACCGGAAAACAAGGACGCGATGGTTAGAAATGCTTTCAAACCGGTTAAGTGTATAGCGATTATTAGGACAAAATGGAAAATTAAAAAAAAAACGGTCTCACAGACCTCGCATTATTAGGAAATTAATCTTGAAAAATTTAGTACATGTTTTCTTTTTATCTCATGATGTGCCTTTACTGCTAACATTGAAAATAATTAACTTCAATACAAAGAAAAGAAAATGATGTTTTTAATTTTTTTTTTTGTTTTTAACGGATTTTTTTTTTTCAACATCACAAATGACATCACTAGCATATACAACAATTCGCGGTCTATGTTACACGCTTCCTCCGTGGCGCAGCGGGTACTAAGCGATAGGCCGTCATTGATTTTTACTTTTGGTTTTTTGTCGGTTGTTGTCAGTTCGAGTCCGCCTGTGGCCCACCACTTTCGGAATATTAAAAATTATGCTAGTATTCAGTTCTGGTGTTAAATTTGTGGGCTAAAGTCACCCTGACCATTGAAAGTGATTTATATGGAAGTATATGTATTTGTTAGTATTCAGTTATTGTCGGGGGGGAAACACCAATGGTGTCAGTTTTCGAATTTTACAATGAATATTTCATAACTCAATAGAGATGTTGTCTTTGAAGTATTTCGCAAAAAAAAAATATAATAAAAAGTACTTACCTAGGACGGAAAATGAGGTGGGACCAACAATTATTTAAAAATCCGGTGATTTTCTCCAATTTGAAAACCGAAAAAGTATCTCCACAGGGAAAAATTCTGCCGTCTATTGGTTGAGAGGGCTTCATTTCTTTCATACAAGAGACAAACTAGTAAAATTTATCAAGGGAAAACGAAGCAATAAACTTAGTGCTCCGTACTACCAAAAGTGTAAGCGGCCACCCCGGTACAAGCACACAAATCTTGCAATGTAATTCATTGCTTGTCAGAGCCCTTATATTATGCACCTATCGATCCATAATACAACATCTAAATTTCGCTGATGAAACTTCTCGGGGAATGTTGTTCAGAGGGAAATACAAATTCGCACCCGAATATCTAAGCTAACTTTGTGGCCCAATGGTCAAGTATTATGTGATTATTGATTTTTATTTTGGGATGTTCAGTTGGTTCGAGTCCGTCTTCGCACGGCCTACCATTTTCCACTTCTTAGTAATCTAGGTTGGTGCTTTCATTCTTTTTAGTTGAGAGATGATTAATTTCATGATATAAAGGAGAATTAAAGTACTGAAAGTAGACTGATTTTTTTATTGAGTTTTCATTTATATCATAGTAATAACCTCGCAAACAGTGGACCAAGTTAATAGTTCACAACATGCCATGAACAAAATGTAGTGAGTCATTGTTGTAGACGTGTATTCTCTTTACAAACAAGTATATTACAAATATGTTTCTGAGAAGCAAACAAAATATCATCTGGCTAGATCGGGTTGCGTACATTCCCGTAAGATTTTACAGGTATCCTATAAATTGAATTCGAATTTTTTTAATGCGAACGGCTAATACATGGTATTGTGAAATTCATGCGTTGCATCGGTTTGTAAATTTTACCTGTTCAGACGCTCAGTCCGTAAATTCTTTTCATATTTTGCAGATATGCACTTCTTGTCAAGGAAAAACCATGAAATCACCACTTTTGCTTGGGGCCAAATTTAGTATTTTTTAGTTATTTTCACCCTGGTTTCGGGGGTTTTTTTCCCGGTGTTGTGTTTGTTTGTGTTAAGTTTGTTTTTTGTGTAAGACGAAACTGAAGTATGTCCCCCATGAGGAGGAGTGTGTCCCTACACCATGGCAACATGTACGGAATAAAATGCTTAGTTTCCGATGTAGGCGGGCACAGAAGGTCAACCGTCCCCCATTGCATTCAATGGGGCTTGTTCTGATCTTGTACCCCCCCCCTACTTTCTTTAAGCAAGCATTATTAGAGACACTCAAAAACTACTTGCGTAATTTTTATCCTATGAGCTCACCAATATTTTTCACCATTTTTATCCAAATCGGAGCAACTTAAATGTTGAAACACCCCTGTAACTGAATGACCCTTTTTAATTGATTTTTTGCTGTTTTTTAAAAGCCTCTAACTCGAAACTTTAGGCTGTACATATTACAACTATACCTTTTCTGAATCCTTATGGTAGACAAATAACGTGGTGTGGCTTTCAACATGATGGATCATTTTAAAATGTGACTCCCTGTACAAACTTTGTCCTTCCCCCTCTCCTTCAGGCACCACTTGCGGCACTTAAGACTCATTTTTTCAGGGGTTCTGTCAGTCTGTCACATATTTAATCACTTCAAACTCAAAACCTTTTGTACTCGATGTGTTACAATGTTGCTTAGCGTCCGCTGGGTTAAATGTTCAAGAGCACCAAGTATACGCAAGTGCGTCTGCCCCATTGGCCAAACCGATGGTCCCATTTCTTCTTCAATGCAAAAGAAACTAATAAGTTTTCCCACCATCAAACTCCAAACATAGCCCAATTAATTTATATTTGTTCGATGCTAGAGGTGCCTAATGCAATAATGCCGGGTTCAAAACACCGCCTCTTCATATACGTGAGACAACCAGAGCAGCGGGAACTTCCTATGGTCTTTAGAGCCCGTCTTCCTGTAGGGTAGCTCACAGAAAGACTGGTACATATAGCCAAAAACATACGTGAGTTAGACTATCACTGAACTATCATAAACCAACATACCTTCTGAACATTCGACTGCAGATCCGTCGCAACACATTTTCATTGGGACGACAATTGAGATTGGGCTTTATTCCGTATTGGAAACATCTCCAACAACAAGACATCAAAAGCAGAAACAAACGCGGCAACTACGAAATATAAATTTGCCAATAATACTAATTCCACGCGCAATGCCAATATAACCTTAAGAACAAATCAGTTGGATGTATTTTAATCAACATTTGGATCTAGAGATTATGGTTCCTTTAATGAAATGTCACAACCGGTCTCAAACAAAGAACTAGGAATGGGTAAAAATGGACCAAATTTTTTTTTGCCAATGGGGCAGACGTTCTTGAATATACTTGGTGCTTTCTTAAATTTTTATTAACTTATAACGGCTCGTAACTCCTCATTTAACTTGGGTGTTTTTTTACGTTGAATCGTTTTTTTTTGTAGATCGCTTATACAAATTAAATCCAATGAGTACATGATAAACCAGCAGGGGGCCCCACCGGATGGACCCTGAATCCTTGGATCCAAAGGCAAACTCTCTAACCATTAGAAGACAAGACCACGCCACCTCTATGACGATCATCCACGCTCATACCTTTAGCGCCTGTAGTCACGCAAAGTCAAATTTGAGTGAGTTTCGCTCGCAGTGCGGAATAGTAAGAGGCTTTAGTACTTCATCGCTTTGTCCTTTTTTTTTTTTCGAAAATTCGCTCACACTAAATTTGTGGTAAATTAACAGTATTTGCTGAAAAAAGGGAAACCCAGTGCAGGGGACACCGTAATAATTGTGGAAAATGCAGTGTAAGAAGAAACCATTCGTCCGGCGTACTCATAGTCCGGGAACAATGGTGAAATAGGGCAATCTATTCTTGACTCTTTACGGTAACGCAAACCTAGTGTAACGCTTTATTATTCCGTTATCGTCTAATGGAGCCCCGGACTATGAGTCCCACCCGACTATACTGCTTTACACCGTGTAAAGAAACTGAGTGTCCCCCCTAAGAAGAGTGTGTCCTAGCTAACCATAGCAACATGTATGGCATAAACTGTGACCCTTGTAGAACGAGGCCATTTTTGGTACAGTGCTGAAACAAAGAAACTGTGTGCCCTCCATGAGAGAGTGTCCTAAGCTGACACGTCAACATGTACGGAAGCTTACGGATAACCTTAAAAACTTGTAGAAGAGGTCATTTGGGTACAGTGCTGAAACACGTGAATCTTCAGCATTGGGAACACAAAGGCTAGATGGGTGGAAGGACACTCAGTCACAAGGACACTTAATTTTAGACACCGTTACATTTTAAAAAACTGTCTTATTATATATAGGTTTTCCCGTTCTTTCCACTTGTTTGTTTATTTTAAATAAAACATACAATTGAAATTCGTCCTAGAAAATGTGATCGAGAAAACGCAAACAATTTAATATTTTGGTAACTGATTCCATTTTTGTTCATTGTTTTCAACTTTGTGTCATTGATTTTCGTCCAATTGCTCGTCAAATTCGTCCGTCAATATTAAGACCGGCGTATTAAAAAACAAATTCGTCGTTTTTTCATTTAATATTCATTGGTCCGTCTCCTTTCAGTTTAAAAATTCATTTGTGTGGTAGGCCCTATTTTTATTACATTAATTAATGTCTTTGGTGATGTTCTGAAATGTTTTTCCTCCATGTATCTTCAAAACGTGCTAACTTCTTCCTTATCTTTTTTGAGTCTTCGTTCTCCTGAAAATTACGCAAATAATAGCATTTTACCAATGTGTTAATAATACAATAAGGAATTATAACATTGTCCAATTCGATATTAAAAAAACTTGAATTTTGAATCTTGAAACACATATTATGTTTTATCTTTTGTTTGAACTTTTTAAACTTTTGAATTGTTTAAGATTTTACTAAGGTTTTCCCCATTATTTTTGCACTTGTGTATTGATTTACAAACAGACAATTTAGATTTCTTCCTAAAATGTGAAATCGCGATAAAAAAGAAACGCAAAACCGATTTACACTTTCAGTAACTATGTTCATTTGGTGTCATTGTATTTCAACGTTGTCGTTGATATCGTCAAATCCGTTGACAAATTCGTCCCGCGGTGCGATTACTACTGACTAGAACAGCAATTTAGTCTTTTATAAATTGATTTTTAATAATCCTGTCTTTCATATTCGTCGGGTAATCATAATGACATAAAGTTGTTTTATTTCATGATTGCGTTTCTCACCTTTAGGTCATTTCCAAATTAATAGGCATGTATAAAGCAGCCTTATCTAAGAAAAAGGGTGTGGGGTTTCACTATGCTTATTTGATATCTTAATGTGGTGGTCATAAAGGGTAAAATTTCGGCATTGATTTAAACGGGTTAAGCCAAAAGATATTTTAAAATCATAAAAATTAAAAAGTTCAAACAAAAGATAAACATACATATTTTTTCAAGATTCAAGATTCATTTTTTTTATATCGATTGACATGTCCTTATTTAACAATGGCTTAAAAGTCCACTTATTTGCGTAATTTCAGGCGAAAAGACCAAAAAAGGTAAGGCAGAATTAGCATTTTTGTGAAAGCTACTGGGGGAGGAAAAACATTTCAGAATCATGCCCAAAATGTAAACCCATTTACAATATCAGCACACGTACTTTTGGAAGGGCGGCCCCCAATTTGTCAACTATTTGTAGATTTTTACACGGTTTCATTGGTAACTGGCTAGTAACTATACCTGTTAATGGTTAATCTCGAAAAATGTCTATGTGTCCACAAACGAGGAATTTTGTACTAGAATAATTATTATCGGGATCCCCGATACTAATTCAAAGGCTTCTGGGAAAACGACCTTCCAATGTGAAATATAGCCGGGAAATAGCGCATGTACGTGTCTACGACGCTCATCCTTTGTTGTTTTAATAGTTCGGGCGGGCAGTCAGTTAGAGTTTATTTTCTCGAAGTGCACTATTTCATCATGGACGTATATAAACTTAACATTTCCACTTTGCCGTTAAGAGATCCAATCTGGGATCCCAATTCTAATACAAAATCGCTTATTTTTTATAAATACGCATTTTTTTAGCATTCTCGTTCGGCGGTATAGTTTCCTCCTAGACATTACCACAGTAACTTTGCAAAAATATCAAATTTGGAAAAATTGGGGGCGCTCTTCAAAAATGTGCCAATAATTGCTTTAATGTTTAATAAAATAGGCCTAGCACACACGTGACTATATTTGGAAAGAGACCGATAATGCATTTCAATGAAAAATGACGAACTTGCTTTTTTAATACGCCCCGGTCTTTGATATTGACGGACGAACTTGCGACGAGCATTGGACGAAAATCAATGACCAAGTTGGAGATACAGATGACACAAATGAATATCAGTTACCCGAAAATTAAATTGGATTTGTGTTTCCGCGATCACACTTTTAGGACGAATTCCAATTGTCGTTTATTAAAATCTCAATAATTAAACAAGTGCGAAATAATGGGGAAAACCTATATTTTGACTTAAGCCGTTTAATCAAGGCGAATTCTACTCTTTTTGACCACCCACACAGAGTGAAGTGTATCAAATAGCATAGTGCAAGTCTCACCCGCACCTCTTTCTAGGGGAGGCTGCTTGTTACATGCACTATTAATTGATATAGGCCAAAGGTGAGAATAACAATCAAGAATTAAACACTGTATTCATTACTGATTACCCGCGATATAATAAAGGACAGATCTTAAAAATCAATTATAAAGACTAATTGCTTTTTATATTTCAGTAGTCATCGCCCCGCGGGACGAATGTCAACGGAGTTGACGAATATCAATAACCCGGAAATCTGCAAATACAATGGACACAAAAATGAACATAGTTATTGAAAGTTAAATCGGTTTTTTGCGTTCTTCGATTCACATTTTTTTAGGACGAAATTCAATTGTCTGTTTTATAAAATCCAATGCACCAATCATAATCACTTTATTTCCATATATACAATAATCAAATAATATATAAAACATAATATAATAAGTGCAATAGGGAGGAAGGTCCAAAAAGGCCAATAGGCCCGACACGGGACTTTCCTGGAAAGAACAAAAAGTTCAAAATCATAAATACACAATTGCAAAAGAAAATCATACACAGTTAATGCGGACAAGACAAAGAACGGTGCTCGGGACAAAATAATAATAGTTAGAACTCGTTCAATTATATTTTGCGAGAAATTGGTGTTTAAGCTGAAAACGGAAATGTGTTATGGACTAGATGTTGTAGTTTATTTTCTAACGAATTCAAAGGAATGGGGCGGGTTGTGGTTCGAATACCTTGGTCATGGGAAAAAGTATTGTGTTTTTATTAAAATTGAGATCATTTACATGTCTGGTCTGATAGTCATGGATGTCAGAGCGTTTATAAAATAGGGCAAGACAAGACTTCCATATGTACCCCCTCTATATATATTACATGCAAATAAATGTTATTATTTTAGCTGTTTATTCGTTTTGATCAAAAAGGCCAAAATTCAAATAAATGTTGTTAGTTGAATAAATAACGAGGGGTACATAGGAAGTCTTCCTAAAAAGTAGTTATCAAAAGTATTAGGCAATTCATTTCTTGAAGATTTGAACTTAAACACGCACCTAGTTCGAGAGAGTACATGTCCTCAAAAATAGAATATTGTATTTTTGCAAATAAAGTTGGGGAATGGCTCTGGTAATGAGGTTAGAAAAATTTGTTCTATCGCACATTTTTGGAGTTTGCAAAGTTTATTTAAGTAGACACCACAAGTATTCCCCATATGAGTATTCAATAATTAAGAGATAAGGCAAAATGAAAGTACAATAAAGAGTAATGTTAATACACGATCCGGAATAAACCATGTTTAGTTTTTATGATACCAATATTTCTCGACAATGTTTTGGAAACGCGATCGATATGATGTTCCAGGTGAGGTTTTCATCTATTAAACACAATAGACATTTGTTAATTTCACTCTTCCATATATTGTATGATCTAATTTGACATGAAAATCTGGTTTTACTTTCAATGAACGTCATGTTAGGATGACAAATACCATGTAATGAGTTTTGCTTGCGTTAACTGATAAATTGTTTGCTTTGAACCAATTGCTTACTTCATTCAATTTCGCATTCACAAACATTTTACAGTACGATCGATTGTTTATTGCGAGTAGAGAAAGGTGTGGTATCATCGGCCAAATAATATAAATCAAGACGTGAGAAGTAGTATGGTCATATAATAAAATATAACATAAAAAAGAGTGGACCCCAGTATCGATCCTGGCGCACACCAAAACAATATTTAAATCCGGAATCGTACGAATTATTAAGAAACGTATTGTTTCTATTACGTAAGGAATTCTTTAAAACAACCCGTCTAGTACAATACCACAAAAACCATAATGTTCTAATTTATTAAGAAGTATATTGTGATCGATAGTATCAAAAGCTTTCCGATAAATCTAAGAAAACCAACAGTGTTTCATTTCCTTCCCACTGCAGTATTATTTTATCCACCAATTCAATAATGCCATATACGTTGATAGAAATGATTGGATTTAAAACAAATTGCCTATCATAGGGATTTCATGGGTGTTTATCATAGGTCAAACAGCTATCAAATACAAGTCTTCTAGTATTTTCGAAAAAACATGGTAAAAAGAGACGACTGGGCGATATTTGAGAAACAATTCAAACTTTTTGTGTTTCTTATAAAGGGTAATTACATCTGCTATTTTTAGCTTTTCAGGAACGACCCCAGTCGATATAGATAAATTACATAACTTGTAAGTGGAGGAAGCTATTTCTTTAGCAACTTCCGTTATTATGAGATACATGTTATTCATACCAGCACTCTTGTATTTGATTATTGAATTCCAAATTATTCTTAGTAATATCCCTTTCAACAATTGGTTCATGTACATAATACATATGTTTTGAATCTTGAGTATCAAATAGTTTTTACCCGTATTTGTTTATATTGGATGCAAGCTTTGGACCACCAATATGTACAAGAGAAAAATCATTAAAATGATAGGAAATATCTACAGTTGGTAGTGAAAAGGTTGCCAATCGTCATCTTAACTAATCTGCATAGATTGTTTTTCCATCTGGACAAGAATATCATTATCGTTTCCACGTAGTTTTCATATATTGTTGCTATTTTCAAAAATTAAGCAAAAAAAGTGTTTCCTCTTTGCTTTACGAAGAAGCATGATTCAAATTATTTCTGTATGTTTAAATTTATTAAGTCTTGATATACTTGGCGAGTGTACGTATGTTTATACAAACTGGGTTTTTCTATTGTCCTTCTAATAAAACCTTCTCTGAATCAGGGTGCTATCGGTTTCTTTCTTTGTGACTAGTCCACTTTGTAGAGAACACCATTCATTATAACAGTTGCATTAAAGTTTCATAAACTTTATTCGAATCTACATCGCACATTGATATCGAGAATTTTCTGACATTCAAAATTGCTAACCTCTGTTAAATTTCGAAATATTGTTAGTGTGAATTCTCTTCGAAATACCCTCTTAGCTTATCAGGACCAGCTGAGTAAAAGTATTGCGATTTTTAGGTAGTTGGCATTGTAAGTTATGTCGGTAACCACGATTGTTGATTTTCTTTATAATATTTTCATCATTCGTCAAAATATTGTCACTAATTGTAGTGGCAGTAGTCTCAGTAAGTCTTGTTGGTTTATATATAGTGAGGAATCGCAGTCAGTGTCGAATAAAGAGTAGGGTGTAAACCCCTGACTGTTCCCAATCGCCCCAGCCTCAAATAGCGGCCATGTTAGGAGAGTCCGTATCATGGATACCGCGGCCCCGGGATAGCACCACTAGCTGAAACAAATGACACCACCACACAAAGCAATTACCAATGACTTGGGATACGAAACAAAACAAAAATTAATGAATTATGAGTAAATAGGTCAAGTAATCGTGGGTGGGTTTATGGGTATCGACTGTTAGAAGATCAATGTTGAAATCGCCAAAATGTATTGTAGACTTGCTTTTCTCAGTAGTTTAGTTTCTTAAGAACAGGATCAATATCGGCTATAAAGTTCTCGATACACGTATGTGCGATAGACACGTTCCGACTACAACATTTTTCGCATCTGTTACCATCAATTTAAGAAAAACAGGCTTCATTAATTTGACCCGTTAGAATGCAGACAGGTCTTTCTTAGTTTAGAAGTTATTTGTCAGAAAATATATAACATACGCCACATCTCCCCGACCAATTCTGTTCGTATACTCAATAGTAAAACCGCGAAAGATTGAAATAGTTATTGGGTTTCTCTTTTAAAATGGGTTTATGAGAGTCCGATAATGCTAAAGTCACAATTCAGGTTCTTTAATGCAATCTTTGAATTATAAAGATTTTGAAAGACTTCTTATGTTGGCATTTAAAAATTAAAAATCTCCCACAAACTTGCGTTGGAGTCTGACAAAAAACGTTCGGAAGTAAGATATAGCATATCCCTTCTGGAATTGTATCAATTATCATGGTTTATT
Source organism: Ophioderma brevispina (assembly GCA_023653785.1). Taxonomy (NCBI): domain Eukaryota; kingdom Metazoa; phylum Echinodermata; class Ophiuroidea; order Amphilepidida; family Ophiodermatidae; genus Ophioderma; species Ophioderma brevispina. The sequence goes on along the minus strand of JAMKCH010037896.1, from coordinate 22,796 downwards.
ACATATAATTGTTGTGTGTAGAATACATCAAATCTTAAATGGGTTAAAAACCACTTTGTCGTATTTTTTAAAGTCCAAATTACCTTGCATTACATGTGGGGACTCATTAGATGTACATCGCCATCTATATCAGAGTTAGAATCATTGCCTTGATTACAGTATGGGCACATCCATTCCCTGGGAATTTCTACATTGTAAACGTTTTAGGTTTTGATTTCATACCTTTTCATGATTATATTTATTACAATGTTTGGCTATGGAGATATGCTTGACATTGTGTGTACTTTTAGAGCACATCACACAACACTACAAACTTCAACAGCATCACAAAACATACAAAAATCATATTACCACAACAAGCTAAAATATCAATGAAATAATACTGAAGTCAAAAAATGCAAAAAAACCTTACAAATGACGAAACTACACGGCGAAATTAACCCCGGGAAAACGTTGATTACGTTATTTTACCGATTGTCGGTGAATTCACCAGCAATGACTATCAGTTTACGGTAATTATGGCCGGAAGTCTGCTGCTGGGAATCGAAAATTTCGCATAAAAATTTCCCGTTTTTAAAAAGGCGAACAGACGACACCATGCTGATAAGCCAGGCCAGTACACAAAAGAGTCCACTGTTTGATTAAATAAAAAAGTCCAAAAAATTTAGAGAAATCGGACAAATCAGTTTTTGGGCGTCAGCTCAGTACTAGGTGGCAGTACATTAGCACCGTTGTGCGTGTGTATGTATGTGTATTACCAAAACAGACGTTGGCAACGTATAAAAAGTCACCAGTTTGAAACAAGTACGAGTCTTATAGTTAATAATAAAGAGAGACCAAGTATACTCAAGTGCGTCTGCCCCATTGGCAAACTGGTCCCCTTTCTGCTTCCGAATTCATTGTTGAGAACGTTCATATATTTCATGATAGGTAGAGCCGGTTGTTTCATGAAACTTAATTATGTCAGATTCATTACACTTGACATTTCGGTTGTTACACTGGAACTCTGCCGCTCAAAACTTATCAAACTGCTAAATCAGTGACACCAGGACGCTTGAGAATGAACACTTCTTTGATCAAACCTTTAATCCACACATAGTTCATCTTTATATGTTGACAACGACCAAAGGCGATCAAAAACGGAATCAAAGACGGTCAAAAACTCGTGTGATCTTCCCGGCACCACAGATTTCCATGCTTTTCTCCTTTCTCCCGAGTGGCCAATGCATCGATCAAAAATCAATTCATCGGGAAACTTGCCACGATCAGAGGGAGTACTTTAAGGGCCACGGCTGGTTGAAAGGATCAGCTAAATTGGCATTAACATTCCGGCCCCTTAATTGTTCTAAGTGTGAGCGTGACAATTACCTCCTAAGTGGTGCCAAATACAATCATATTACACTTAAAATAATAGTCCACTTTCAATCCTGTAAAAGAAACATGTTGTTAGCATTATATACTGAATACAATATATGAACGTTTGTAAATTGTCCAAATAAAAGTGAAATCACAATCATATGAACTTGTCTCTAGTGCACTTAATTGACTCCACTTGTGTTTCATGCCACAAATGAAAGGTAGATCATCCAAACATATTTGCTTGGAATGGCACTTCTGAACATGTTCCCAAATGCACAGAAATTTGAAAAACAAATCACAAACTGATCTGCTCATAACTCTGAATTTTAAGAGATGACATTTTTTTCTGTCACCATACACCTTTTAATCATATTAATTGGAGCGTGCACTTTCTCATCCGGTAAACATATCCAGTCCAAACATAATTCAATATGAATATCAAAGACCCAAATTAAGGTCCAAGTAAAATGTTCAAAGTGGCATTTCACATGGTAAATGTTAGACCATGTGTTTCAAATCACCAAATTTAAGGCAAAAGACAAAGTCTTTATGTATTGCATTTATAAAATGCTCAGTTTGTTTTGTTCAAATCACCTACAAAGGTGATAACCATCAAAGTCTGAACAAGTACATGGAGATTTTGCACCATGTTTTAAGGTGATCACTAAAGTCTTAATGAGTGCATTTTTGCAAAATGTCTTCACTGTAGTGTTTAAAAGGTCCTTGAAGATGCTTAAAGTTCATTGTTCCAAGAGTCCTTTGTTAAAGTTCTAGAATGGCTTCCTTCGTGGTAGTCACAGTCACCACACACACAAGTAGGATGAAACCCATTTAACAATTCTGGTAGACCCTTTGCTGACCACAGATGAATATGATTCTTCTGGTAGAACTCTACACAGATTATAGACAAACTCTCAGCTCCATGAACATCTGACCTCCACGTCTACTTCTGAAAGTAATAGGTTTATATTATGCATCGACTGTTCCGAAGGTCACACAACCCCAGCAGTGTGACTGGCAATTTGACTTTAGTTGATGATAAGGTTCAATTCACTGACTGCTAATTCTTTCATGTAATTTAAATACATGAGTGGCAGTTTAAAACTTGTCAGTGTCACATGTCACTTTTACCAATATGTCACTTCTATTATACATACAGGAAACATTATGCATCTGCAGACGAAATCTCAGACGAAATTGGTAAGTGGTACGCCTCCAGCTGAACTTGTTTCGACATTGTCCCATTCACAATACTGCAACATTTTTCACTAAACTACATTGTGAAGATAAAGTTCAGGCAGATTTTTTTCTTTCATGGTAGATCATGATCATTGCTTGCTGCTCTGGCTTGACTATGATCATTGCTTGCTGCACTGGCTTGGCTATGACCACTGCTTGCTGCTCTGGCTTGGCTATGATCACTGCTTGTTGCTCTGGCTTGGCTATGATCACTGCTTGCTGCTCTGGCGTGGCTATGATCACTGTTTGCTGCTCTGGCATGCCTATGATCACTGTTTGCTGTTCTAGCTTGGCTATGATCACTGCTTGCTGCTCTAGCTTGACTATGATCAGTGCTTGCTGTCCTTGCTTGGCTAAGATCACTGCTTGCTGCTGGTCCGGCTTGGCTATGATCACTGCTTGCTGGTACCTTTTCTGGAGTATCAGCTTCTAATAACATGCACAGCTTTGTGACTGGTCTGGTTAAAATGCTGGATTTAGTCTGCAGCTGCACTTGTCGCACAAATCCCTCTCTATCTGGCATGGTTTGAATCACTCGCCCCATAGCCCAAGAGTTTCTTGGTGCTTGGTTATTTGCTATCAGGACAATATCACCAACATGCAGGTTGCGTTCCGGCTGTAACCATTTTTGGCGTCTTTGCAGCATGGTAAGGTATTCTTTCACCCACCTCTTCCAAAACAAGTCAGCCATATATTGGACTTGTCTCCAATGCTGCCTCACGTAATTGTCCTTTTCACTGAATTTTCCTGGTGGAAGACATTCTGGGGGACGCAGGTTTAGCAAGTGATTTGGAGTTAGAACGTCCAAACCCTGTGGGTCCTCTGGTGCTCTTGTTAAGGGTCGTCCATTGATGGTTGCTTCGACCTCACACATCAGTGTGTAGAGCTGTTCCTCTGTTTAGCCACTTTAAGTTGTTGCTTATTGAGCATAGAATGCAGGATCTTTCTTACTGTTCTGATCTGGCGCTCCCAGACTCCCCCTTGATGGGATGCTGCCGGTGGATTGAAATGCCATCTGATTCCTTTACCTGCTGAAAATCTCTGTAGGTCTTCCTGGTTCAGTTGTTCTAATGCTCGACGCAACTCTTGGTTAGCTCCAACAAGATTGGTGCCATTATCGGATGTAATTTCTTGCACTGCCCCTCTGCGACTTATGAATCGGCGCAGGGCGTTAATACACGAACTTGTGTCCATGGTGCTTGCTATTTCTATGTGGACAGCTCTGGTGTTCATACACGTAAATATGACCCCATATTTCTTCTTGATGCTTCTTCCTTGTTTGACCAGGAACGGTCCAAAATAAAAATAGTGCGCCCTCAAGATTTTTCGAAATTGATATTTTTGCATGGTTGTAAAGCCCCGGGTGTAAAGCTTGTATAATAGTCCTCACCTGAAATCACTGCACAATACGAATTTTGATGATTTTTCGATGTTTCGGATGAGCAATCGCTGCTAATCCCTTTAATATCGGAGATATAGTCCTCCGGGCTCACAGTCCGGGAACAATGGTGAACAATGGGGCAATCGATTCAGTTGACTCTTCACGCAAGTTAGTTTCACGCTTTATTCCGTTGTCGTCTATGGAGCCCGGACTATGATACCTGCCGGACAATGATTATTTTCACACCGGTGTGAGAGCAGATATAGTCCGGCGGGAGCCGCAGTCCGGGCTCATAGACGATAACGGAATAAAGCGTAAAACTAATGTTGCGTAAAGAGTCAACTTAATTGAGTGCTCTATTCTTTACCGTTGTAGCCGGACTATGAGTACGCCGGACTATAATTACTTCTACACCTGTGAGAAAGTAATCATATAGTCCGGCAGTTATCATAGGGCGGCCTCCATAGACGACAACGGAATAAAGAGTGAAACTAATGTGAATGAGAGAGGTTTGTGCAAATGCGGATGGCCTTTTTTAAGTTTAAATAGTTTGTCTAGCTTCGTTGTTTCAGTACTGCTCCACGAGCATAAAGTTTTATGTTTAGGGTATGTGATAGCCCAGGCTATGTTACAGTACGAAATATAAGGAAGAAAAAATGTGTTGTAAAGTGAAACCAAGACTTTGGTGGGGGAAGGGTATGTTTGAGTTTTCTATGGATGCCAATACCCCTTCCCATGGAAACCTGATTTGTTGTTTTGATAATGTGATGTTTCCAATTTAGTTAACTATCAATTATGAGTCTCAGAAATTTTGTGTGATCAACGGGCTCGATTGGGATATTGTCAATAATGATGTTATTTGTGTGTTTTATATTTTTTTTTTCTAGTGTGAAAGTGAATGTAATTAGTTTTGCTTACATTAAGGGATAATTTGTTGGTCTAAACCAGTTTGAGACTTCTTTGCGTTCACGATTGAAAATGTTGGTTAGTGTGTTCATGTCCGGATTTGAGATAAATAATAATAATAATAATAATAATAATAATAGCAGAGATTTATATAGCGCCTTATGCTATTGGCCTCTAAGCGCTTTCACAAATGGTCGCTGATCACTGTGGCCCAACCATACCATAAACCATTTAGCATCATTTCAAGGGATGCAGCAGATCGGGATCAGCGCTTCCCTTATCAGCAAACATACATCGAGATAACCATCGCAGCCGGGACCAGCTTCCCAAATATCGCATGGGTAAATCGAGACAACCAAGCGGTTAATTTCTTGTCCATAAATATGTTGGTATCATCTCCAAACAGTACACAGGAAAAATGATTTGAAGTTTTTGGAATGTCATAAGAAAAAGCAGAGGACCAAGTATAGAGCCTTGAGGAATGCCGCATGACACTGGAAGTTAGAAGAGTGAAGATTGAAAGCGGTAAATTGCTTCCGATTCTGGAGATAGTTCTTAAGAAGTTCGAGAGGGGTTCCACGTATGCCATAGTAATGAAGTTTAGAGATTAAGATGTCATGATCAATAGTATCGAAAGCTTTTGAGAGGGAGGGGAAGATTCCGATAGTAGGGTAGGCCGCCCTATTTTCGGACTCTGCCAGTTTTCGGACAGATGTGTGTTTTGAGCCATATGGTTTCATTTCTTAAATTCATCAAATTAAAGACCGAATACTTACTGTATTTAAATGGCTACCTTTAATTGTAGCCGTCTATGTGTATTTGTCTTTCGAAACAGCGAGGATAGGTGTGGCGAGTCGGCCCCTTTTTTAATAAAAAAACATGTTAGGCCTACTTATGAGGTAGTGTAATACGGCGTGATCAATTTCGGGAGGTCGTGCATTTTGCATAATTCACAAAAATCTTAATTTTTCCATGTGTTCATGTAACTATGCATTTTTTTGCTGCAGGGTCCACTTGTCTGTTTTCTACCACAGCAGCCGACTGCATGAACTGTCCGAAAACTGGAAGGAATTTTGCGCATGTCCAGTTTTCGGACGCCCTCTATAAAATCCTGGGGACGCCCTCTATAAAATAATAACTCCAATTATTCAATAATCTTCACACTTTATTACCTATACCTAACATAAAATTACAATTTGGAAGCAGAAAAAATGTGAACAGTGGCTAGAAAATAATACTACACATTTTGAAAAAGGTAGTATTTATACGCTGACCGTTATTATATTTTCCGTAATATTACGTTCTTTTGTAGCTTAGGCCTACTTGTTTTTAATGTAAGAATATGAACTATGAAAATCGTTTACCTAAAAATGTGTTAAATAACGTCGTAAGTAACGTCATTAAAAATGAAAAATCATATATATATATATATATATATATACCCATCCTTGTCTACCTGGAGAAGTAGTTAAAAATTCAAAACAATATAAATTGTATATGTAAATAATACCGTTCTGGACATTTGGCCCCTATCCGCTATGAAAGCAGATGGACACGTACTTTCGAAACTAACAAATATAGATGATATCTATCGCTCCTCTACTAACCCAGTCTTGTGGCTCAGTTGGTTAGAGCACCGTTACTAGTAATATGGAGGTCGCCGGTTCGAATGCGGCCAAGCGCATATGCATGGGGTTCTTTTCAACACTTGTGTGCGCTGGCCATCTCCAGGGAAAGATAATAAATACCCATCCTTGTCTATCTGGAGAACTAAGTAGTTAAAAATTCAAAATATTAGATCAAGTGCATGGCAATAAACTATGGTTATATACCATGTGTGGCAATTAGATTATCCAAGTTTAGACAAAGTTATTAGACGAAATGGTATTGGACGAAGTGATGTTAGACCTCCATGAATTCGCGTATTTCAAAAGGTTTTTTTTCAGGATCAGGCATGCACGTTACGTGAAAGTTCAAAAATTTAAGAAAAGGGTGTATTTTCTAAATGAAAGCTAAGTATACGCATATCGCATTTAGGGTCCATATATACAACATCAAAAATAAAAACAAGTCTGGTCTGTATTTGCCTTCAACCCCCAGAAAATACGGGCGTTTCCGTAACCTGACCCATCTGACACACTTCTTGCGGACACACTTATCAATTAGGAAACCTTAACGGAATAAACAGGTGCTTTATTCCGTAGAGGGCTTCCGAATTCATAAATGTGTCAGAAAAAGTGTGTCAGATGGGTCAGGGTACGGAGCATTACAGAAGTGCGGTGAGAATCGAATAAATTAAGAGTTAATTATTGTTGAAATGCTAATTATAAACACCTTGACACATTAACTTTACGGGGTACGGGGTGCAGGTCCGTAGGCCTACGGGGTACGGGGAAATGGGGTTCACGCATTTATCCGAATGGGTTAGTTTATCAGAAGAATCGCTATTTCGAAGGTTCCTTTATCCGAAATTTCGTTATTACGAGGGTTCGTTTATGCGAAGCTTCGTTTATACGAAGGTTCATTTTTTCGAAGGTTTTTTTAAAATCCGAAGGCGTAATTTACGTCGAAGTTCGTTTATTTTCGAAAAAGAAATAAGTTCGTTTTATTCGTTTTAATCAAAAAATTAAATAAGAATATTTAGCTTATTTTCCATTTTCGGAGCAACGAACCTTATTCTTTTCGGATCAACGAACCTTTGCGATAAAATTAACCTTGGAATAACACAAGCTTCGGATAAAACGAGCTTCGAGCATAACAAACAGGTATAAAGAAACAAATGTTCGGATTAGCGAACCTTTAGAATAACGCCTACGTTTTTAGGAAATAGGTACATGTATAGGAACCATGGTTTAGGGTAGCCATGCAACTGTGCTACTGATCTATTTAGGGTGCAAATTCCAGCTTCGAAAATACTGTTTAGGGTACTTTCTGTTTATACTTGGTCGCGGAGGATACCCCTTTATCAATGATTAAAGGTGCGTGTTCCGATCGTCTTTGGGACCCCCCCTGATTTACCCGGAGTAGTATCGATTTTGATATCAGATGAAAGGCCGTATTGTTCTCATTGTCGTCCTGAAATTTGAGCCCTCAAATCCGTTTCATTCCCAAGATATAAACAAAAAAACGCCGTTTTAGTGGTTAACCACCAATATTAGCACAGTATTGAATAGGGCTTTGCAACATGCATTATTGCGTCTACCATCAAAACCGCAAGATTGTTTCCCACGGTACTTGATGGGATGTATGTGCAAGTGCCAGGCTCTCATATCAAGTACAAAATACAATACACATAAATCGGAACAACCACCTTTAAGTGCCCCTGGGAAATTTAGATTTTGGTATCAGTAGAAGTTCATATTTTCTCATGCAGGGCCCGGGAAATGTTTCCTTTTGATACTATCATAGAGCTATAAAATAAAACATTTCTAGCTGCTATGGACAAAAACCATCTCCAAATGTGGTTGACCAAATAATATAATAATAATTATTATTATTATATATAATAATAATCATAATCATAATAATCATCATAATAATAATCATAATAATAATAATCATCATCAACATCGTCGTCATCGTCATGACGTCATCGTTATAATCTCTAGTCATCATCGTCATCGTCGCCATCGTCATTGTCATCGATAATTGTACGTTAATATTTCATCGTCATTGGTCGTCAACCATCTCGGTCTTATTGTATTTTCCACCTTTTCCTGACTAGCATCCCTCTGAAGAGACCGGGCTCGTTTATATACCATCACACTCTGCGTCGGCGCCGAACTGCAACCAAAGATAATCTGTGCTTGAACACATGAGTCACGACTTTACGGATTAGCGACAGTTTTGCAGTGTATAAATAAACAATCAATTACAACACAAATAATCCAAAGATTATATAAGAATACAAAATAACTAACACTTTATAATTGTTTCCATTCCACAAAAAAAACGGACGTAACCACAGCGTTTTTTTTTTTTTTTTTTCTGAAGGTTCCGAAAACTGGCAAGGTACTGTCAGAAAACTGGCAGAGGCGTCTCAAAAAACTGGCCAGAGTGCTTCGATGTCCCTTGTTCGCCGATGGTGATAAAGCAACTCGTATTGCCAACTCCATTTCAATGCCACAAGTAAAGTTTTGGGCATGGTCATTACATGGATGGTATTTTGGTGGGTAAATATCGTATTATTTTTTTAAAAATTCAATATTGTATTTATCGCAGTCCTTAAGTGTCGGAAATGGGCGGCCTACCCTATATGGTGTTTTTCTGATAGTGCGGAAGAGATTTTGTGACATATATCAAGAAGAGCGAGTCTGGTTATGTTTATTTCCGGAAACCGAACTGATTGACGTGAAGAACATGTTCTGATGAGAAGAAATTATGGACCTGTTATAGATGAGCGCTCAAGATTTTCGAGAAGCACGGTAGGAGATGGGACGGGTAGTTTGAATGAAAATGAATGGGGACACCGTTTCAAAAATTGAATGAACTTTTTTTGCAATCTTAGAGTGCAGAAGGGAATATACCTGTCGAAAGTGACAGGTTGAAAATATGAGCAAGAGGCCTGGCAATAAGGGCAGGCATTTCCTTGACACACGTGGATTGATATCATCAAAACGACTTGACATTTTTTACAACTTGCTAGTGGTATCAAGAATTTCCTTCTCCGAACAGGCATGAAGAGATGGACTTTTTGGTAGGATGATTTGAAAAGCGGTGAACTTACAGGCCGAAGTGTTAATCTGCTGGAAAGTTTCGGCCTATTTCACAAAGATTCGTTATTTTGTGGCGATGCCATTGGATCATGTTTTTTGTATTGCCGTCTAGGAAGTAAGATGTTTTTTCCTTTTTCGTGTTTTTACCAAATGTCGTTGATGGTGCCCAATGTTTTTGATCATTGCTTTGGTATTCCGTAAATTTATTATTTGTAATCATTTATAATATATATTTGTTTTTGTAAGTTTTCATTACGCGATTTTATATTTTTTCTTTTCCATTTGAATTTCTATCCTCTGATTTTAATAAACCCGTAGTAATCCATGGCTTGTTATCTTTACGTTTGTTAGTTTTTTAGGGAAGTTTTTGTGTATAATTGTGAGAATTATGATTAAACGTTAATGAGTTGTCAGCACAATCATTTAATTAAGTAAACTTCATTCCAATCAGTGGTTAGTAGTGTTTAGAAGATCAGTTCCTAGAGAATGCAGTGGTTGTATGTCCTTGTTTCTTTTCTGGATCTTCGATTTTTTGATTGGATTAGTGTGGTATCGTTTTTGTTTCGTTTGTTTAGGCCTATACTGTGGAAGCGGGAGTGTCAGTTATTTCACTAAAAGTATGCCTGATGTTATTTTCTGACAAGAACATTGTTGAAGAATCTATCAATTAGTGTTGATGTTTTAGTGTTAATGCGTGTGGGTTTTTTCGATTAAAAGGTAGAATGACGCGCTGTACATTCTTTGGTTGTTGTCACTTTATAGTGATAGTCCTATACCCCTTTAGGCTTTTCGTTCGTTCGTCGTGCAATTCCAAATCACCGTGTGAAGATCCCGTCTTTAACAGCTATAGTTTCAATCATCCAGGGTGATCGCGCCGGGAATTTCCTCTTGGGGACTTGTATGCCTCACATTCAGTCTATGATTTGGCTATTGGCTTAATTAATTAGTAACGCACTGCCCTCACTGGGTTCCTTGAGTCTCCAAGATGTCGGAATAGTAATAAAACCATTCGTCGCCCCAAGCTCCTGATTGTTTCCCCGATAGCAAACTGACCCGGGTCGGTCCGACGTCGTCAACGGTCGCGGTCGGCCACACCAACGTCAGCCCGACGTTGGGAAAACGTGGGAAATTGGCGGTAGATGGTCGCGGTCAAACCAACGTCAAGCTGACGGTGGGGAAAATGGTCGGTTGATGGTCAGCAAACCAAGCGTCATCCCGACGTTGGAAACGGTGGGGGAATTTGTGTGTTTAGAATGGTCGTCAAACCAACGTCCGCCGACGTTTGGGAAAGTGGGGGAAATGGTCGTTTAATGGTCGCAACCAACCATCACGCCGACGATTGGAAAACGGTGGGAATTGTCCCAGTTGGATGGTCGACAGCCAACGTGTGATGGGGAAATTTGGGAAATGGTGGGGAACTGTTCCGTTTTTTGTTCGGCCGGCCAACGTTGGGCCTATGTTGGGGAAATTGTGGGAGTGAATGGTCTGTTTTATGGTTGGTAGCCAACGTCGGGGTGGAAGTTGGGAAATTGGTGGGCGCCCGAATGGTCGTTTTTTTGGTCCGGCAAGCCAACGTTGTGGCAATATATGTTGTCCCGCAGACTATAATTAGCTAAATATTCTATTAGGCCTAATTAATAAAGGAATTAGTAGGCCTCTAGGCCAAAACGGACAGACCTTTCAGCAAAAATCGGGCCGATGTCTTACAACATTGTGCGTAAAATAAACATATGGCATTTGCAGTGGCTAATTTTTCGATTTTGTGCACTTTGTTTTCCACCGTGATAACATGGATGTCCTTGAGCTTTTCCGGGGTTTTTTTTTTTTCACCTCTGTGAAGCTCTGTGAAGTATTTCGCCATTTTTTATGAGTCTTTAGTCTTCACTAAGTGTGTGTTTCTATAACTGTTGGAAGCTTTTATTTACAATTGATATATTATATATTGCCCGTCGATATTAAGCAGGACAAGTTACCCTCAAGTGATAATTCGTATCTTCTAATACAACGGTCCCTGGTTCGAATCCATTCATTCAGAATCAGGTTCCAAATAATCAATCATACAAAGGTCCCTGGGTTCGAATCAGATGCATTCAGAATCAGTTTCCAAATAATCAATTTGGTGAGCAGAACATTTCTGTGATGTCAATTATACCCCACCATACCAATCTGAACTGTCTTTCAATACTGTGTAACTTTTTTCTTGCAGTAGGGTTCTTGGATTTTGTCGGGAACCCCAAGCAAAAAAGAGGGACTAGCTGCAAATTCGGAACTACCGCTAGTTGTTTCAATCAAATTATTCAAGTTATGTGCTCACCGGGTGTCCTGGTACAAATTCGGTTGTGATTGTGACTGTTCCATATACAAATAGGAAAGATAACCTAAACATATCAACAAAGTAACTCTAAGGTGTGACTTTTGTCTTGCAGTAGGACAACTTGTCCTTTTTCTTGTATATTGGCTCTTTTACTTGCACTGCTACCAGAGACAACCACCCGGTCTGTTAGCTTTTCTGTGCATGACTGTGATATTCTTCTGCCAATCATTTGCTTGCTGCACATATTCTAAGGTAACTTGCAATGTTGTGCTTTTTATCTACTTCTTGCTATCTACTCCGATTTTATACCATCTTCGATGGAAAAACTGCTCGAGCAACAGAATTTTCATTGCAGAATACCCATGTTTTTGTTGATATCCGAACAAATGAAAATCTAGGCGTCCTAACTTGATACTCCTCCTCCACTGATACGGAGTGTTGCGTCTGTCTTTAAACTTGTCCCTCACAACCCGCTATCTGAATTATTCGTTGGATGTACTATTCTCTTTGCCGGGATATCAATTACTTGACTAATTTTCCAATTTTGGTCCATGATGATTCAGCCTCTTCTTTATGATTTCTCAATTTACCATAGATCATGCATTGCACACGGTGGAACAAGTTGTACATTTCTTTCTTTCCAGTGTCATCAAATCTCCTCTGTCCATGGATCGGCGATGTATTTGGGAGCCATTTCCGACCATGTAATATTGCACGCAGTTTGCAGCTCCACGGGAGTTGCATCTTCCTGTATTTCTTTATTAGTTCATTGCATATAATAATATAATAATAATATACTCTTTATTTATTCAAACGGTAAAACATGTTCACCAAAATACTTGATCTGCCACATGCCTTGTGGGTTACATTAAAATAAGCAAATTAAAATATTACAATATCCCTTCCAAGTTGAAACAATAAATATATATATTACGATACATGGTGGAACTATAGAATTAAAAATTAAGCAAACATTAATGTAAAAAGCCATTTCACCAGTGTTAAAATATTAGATAATACAACATAGATAATTTTCATATTTTAAAAACTAATACACGCCAATTTAAAACCATACAATATATACTAACTTCCGGTATTGCACATCACGATTCTGCATTGCACACTACATACACCCCAGGATAACAACCTTAGTATTACTCTCATTTGCTCATAAACCTCCCCTCACCTCTCTCACTTTCTCTCTCGCTTTCTCTTCCCCAAACCTCGGCTCCTCCTCATCATCCTCCTCTCTCTCTCTCCGAGAGAGAGAGAGAGAGAGAGATAGATAGCTGTCTCTCTCTCTCAGTCTTCTCTCTCTCTCTCTCTCTCCTCTCTGTCGCTCAGATTCTCTGGCTCTGGCTTCTCACGTGACTCATGATTTAAATATATATTAAAAATGACATTGACTATTCAAAGTGTTATGAACATAGCTAAAAGATTAAATAAAAGACGATACATGATTATTATTACCAGCCGTCATTTCTCACTGTACAAATGTTACAATCGTCGAGTACCATTGGAGATTTAAATCTCATTCCCCTTGGCATAGGTCAGAAGCGCTTCTTCTCCAATTGTATTTAGAAATACACCCCTGGTTTTGGGTATGAATTTGAGACACCCGAATCACCCAAGGTAGTTCATGTCATGTATGTACAAGTAGGCTACAACCCACGGAACTACTGTGTCTTTAAGTGGATGGCCGTATTGTAAATAGTGTCGCTACCGTCCCCCCATTATGCCACTTTAATTGTTAACCATTTACAGTATCCCATTTCTTCCTTCATCATGCACTATTTAATGGGCTTTGCCATTTTCCCAGTCTCTTTGCACTCGGTGATCATGTAGGCCTACTTTTCCAATGACATGGCGTCATCCCGGAGTCACCTATATCGACGCAGCCGTGGCAGCGGCGGCGACGTGATGCTCTACCGTTCCCATCATGCACTTAGTGGTCAAAAGTTTGGTATCAGAAGAAAGCTACTATTTTTCTCATTTACCATGTGAAATCTTACGGCTTAAGATGTTCGGTTTGGATGTTATGAGCGAAAAAATATATATGTCCCATTGGTGACCAATATTAATTTACAGAGTACTCACTTAGAAATGGGTTGAAATATCGGACGCCCTGCGTAAACTTTACAGATTGGATATTTGGTGTGAAGGCCATTCTATCAAGATGAAAATATATTGACTTAAACGGGTCATCCTCCTTAAGTATAATTTTCAAGGAAAATGGAAACCGTTTCATCCCGCGAGTCACCGATATCGAGCAGCCGTGCCAGCGCGGGGAGGCGGCGCGATGACTCTACCTTCCCATCATGCACTTATTGTAACATTGACAGTATCCCATTTTCCAACCATCATTATTATTAACCACGTGTTTAAATAATAATAGTACATATTTTCTCAACAAACAAGGGTGTGAAGATTATCGTTCTTTAGAGGAGTTTCTATGCAAAACATTAAAATCCAACAAAACACCATGCTCTTTAATCTTTTTAATAATTCTAACACGTACTCTATCATTAACATGTCAACAATCGAGGGTGAAGATGAGTCGTTCTTTGAAGGGGAAGGTCCCCGATTGTATAGGCTACTCTTAACGGCTTGATGACCGAACATAACTCCTTATAATTAACATGTTTCTCTTTTTAATCATTTCTAACACATACTCAATCATTTAACATGTCAACAAACAAGGGTGACGATGAGTCGTTCTTTAAAGGGAAAGGTCCGATTTAAGTATATATAACTTCTTAACGCAAATGATGACGCGAACCCAAACCTTAATCATTTAAGATGTTTCTAAATAACATATGAGCGAAATGTATGCCATTTGAGAATATAACTTTCAAATCTAACAACCATTGCCAGTACCCATCCCACCCATAATATTGTTAACATGTTTAAAATAGAATTACTAGTACCATATGTTCTCAACAAACCAAGGGTGAAGATTTAGTCGTTCTTTAAAATGATTTCACTGTAAACAACATTAAAACTCCACACGAGACAATGCCTCTCAACATCGACTCTATCATTTAACATATCAACAAACAAGGAGTGACGATGAGTGTTCTTTAAAGGGGAGAATGTTCCGATTTAAATATATAAAACTTATTAAAGCAATTGATGATTTGCATTTTTTCTAAAGTTTCTAAGGTGATGTGAAGATAGATCGTTGTTTAAAGATATCCTCTAATATAAGCCTATGTTTAAATTTAATGAGCAAAAACAATAAAAGAAGGACACAAGCTCTTTGATTATTTGAATCATAAACCAATAAACGAATACAGACTATAATCATTTTTTAACATGTTTTCTAAATAAACATTAACATTTCGGAAACAAACAAGTGGTTAAGAGAGTCGGTCTTTAAAATTACTAAAATCGTCACATTGAACAATGTTTTGTATTTTTTCTCGCATTCTAAAATTCTAAACAAAGAAAGGTGAAGTTGAGTCGGCTTAAAGTTATCTTTCTTAGGTAAATCCTATGTTTTAATGTAAGAGCAAAACTCCAAAACAGCCTATGGTTTAAATTTAAAGGCAAGACACAAGCTCTTGAATTTTTATCATTTTATCCTTTTAACGCAGTAGTAAAGAATTCAGACTTAATCATCTAACATGTTTTCTAAATAACATATTCTCAACAAACAAGGGTGAAGATGATTTGCGTTCTTAAAGGAGGATGGCCCGATTTAAGTGTATGCAATTTTGAATGGGATTTGTGAAGTGACTTACCCTCAAAACCCTATCTGTATAGTTTCGCGCCGTTATTATTTAAATTTCATTCTGTTTAGATGAGAATAGAAACTGTGATTTCCGAGCCCCATAGAGTACTGTGTAAAATTACTAGTGCGGTCGACCAATATGGGATACATTTTGCCTCATAACTTCCAAACCAAACATCCTTTAGCCCTAATAGATTTCACAGGCCTACCTGAGAAAAAAACCTTATCAATGGGCAAGCATGTGGTTTAAATAAATACAGATTTTCTCACAACACAAGGGTGAAGATGAGTCGTTCTGTAAAGGGAAAGATTCCGATTTAAGGATATAAATTCTTAACACAATTGATAACGAACACAAAATCGTATCATTTAGTCCAAATCAAACCAAGAAGTCAAGTCTAAACAGTTTATCCTTCTTAACGCCAATTGGCGAAACTGAAAACAAATTACCATTTAACTATGTACTAAATAAACATATTTTCTAACAACTAGGATGAAGAAAATTCGTTCTTTAAAGGTGGCCGCCGATTTAAGTACATGTATTATCGAACGAACACAGACTCTATCATTAACATGTCAACACACAAGGGTGACGGTGGGCCCGATTTAAGATACATTGTTAATCTGATTGAATGCCTTCACCCTCTAAACACACAATAAAACCAAATCATCCTTCTTAACGCAATGAACGAACGCAAACACTCTATATCAAACAAGGGTGAAGATGATTCGGTCTTTAAAGGGGAAGCTCGATTTAAAGGTCCATGGCCGATCGCTAATTCGCCTCATTCCCAGAAGCCCCAGATTTTCCGGACAGTGGTCATCATTTTGGCATCAGAAAAAGCTACTATTTTTCTCATTACCCTGTGAAACTTAGAGCCAAAGGATGTCGGTTTTGAAGTTTATGAGCGAAAATGTTCCCCCATTTTGGTCGACCATATTAAGCTTACAAAGTTACTCTATGGGGATTACAAAATCTAATTTTTCTACCTCTAGCTCAAAACGATTGTGAAAAATCGGCGCGCAAACTTACAGGTGGGGTTTGGAGTGAAGACCAATCTATCAAGTTGAAAAACGTTCAGATCTAAATCGGGCCAGCCAGCCCCCCTACAGTATATAAAAACATTTTTAATAAATTGAGATGAACACAAACCATCATTTAACCTGTTTTCTAAAATAACAATTTTCTCAACCAAAAATAACGTAATTAACACGTGTTTTCTTACATGTTAACAAACTAACATGATTTTCTCAACCAAACAAGGGTGAAAGATGGTCGTTTCTTTCTATATAATACATAATCTTAACATTTAACATGTTTTGTAAACGCGATTAACGTGTTTCTACGTAAAAACAAACATTTAAATTTCCCACAAAAAGCGTGCCTCTTTGATTCTTTAAATCATTTGGAAACAATAAGTCAAATTATAATCAGTTTATCTTAATGCAATTGACGAAAACAAAAACTCTAATCATTTAACAGGATCTAAATAACATATTTCTCAACAAATAGGGTGAAGATGAGTCGATCTTAAAGGAAAGCCCCCGCCGATTTAAGTATATAAAATTTAATCTTAATTGGAATTGCTTGCACCCTATTTTTTTCAATTGGGAGTACATTTCGCTCACAACTTCCAAATCGAACAATAAGTCAATTCCAATAAGTTTATCCTTTTTCGTAACACAATATAAACGAAAACGACAACAAAACTGGGTGAAGATGATTCGTTCTTAAAGGAGATGGCCCGGATTTTAAGTATTTAACCATTCTTGAACGCAATGAACGAACACAAACACCCATATCATTTAACATGTCACCACACAAGGTGAAGATGAATCGTTCTTTAAAGGGGAAGGCCCGATTTTAAGTATATAATATTTAATCTTCATTGAATTGCTTTCACCTAAATTTTCTCAAATGTTGTACATTTTCGCTCATAACTTCCAAATCAAACAATAAGTCAGTTCTAATCAGTTTATCCTTAACGCAAATTGGACGGAAAACACACTCTTAGACATTAACATGTTTCTAAATATAAACATATTTTCTCCAAACAAAACTAGGATGAAAGATTGGTCGTTCTTTAAAGGGGGTGGCTCGGTTTAAGCATTTATCCTTCTTTTAAAGGATTTCACCGTAAAACAAACATGAAAAACTCAACAAAGATACATGGTCTCTTTTGATCTCTTTCTTAAGAAGTTTCAATACATACATCCAACATGTCAAAAAACAACTGGGTGAAGATGAAGAGGAATATTCTTTAAAGAGGGTGCCCCCGAGTCCGATTGTTTTAAGTATTTATAATTCTTCACGCAATGAACCGAACACAGACTCCATCTTTAACATGAATGTCAACAAACAAGCGTGAAGATTAGTCGGTCTGTTAAAGGGAAGGTCCCGATATATAAACCTCTTAACCCAATTGATGACGAACACAAACTTAAAATTTAACACGTTTCAAAATACAACATATTTCTCAAATGGAGTACATTTCGCTCATAACTATTATTTTTAGATGTTTTTTTAAATAAACTAATAGTATAAAGAAATTAAATTAAGAAAAAAATAAAAAACTTAAAAAAAGCTTAAATTTAACAGGTTTTCTAAATAAACATATTTCTCAACCAAAAGATAACGTAATTAACGTGTTGTCTACATGAAATGTCAGCAAAATAACATATTTCTCAACCAACAAGGGTGAAGATGTGGCGTTATTTAAATACAATCTTAACATTTAACATGTTTTTTGTAACCCCAATTGAACGTGTTTTCTAAAAACATTTAAATCCACAACACCATGCTCTTGATCTTTTAATCATTTCTAACAATAGTCAATCTCTAGTCTAGTTTTCGTGAAATGCGTAGAAGGATAAACAAACTAACACTGAACATGTTTACTAAGGCCCGTAAGCAATTTCTCACCAACAAGGGTGAAGATCATGTGTCATTCTTAGTACAATTCTTAACATTACCATGTTCTCGGTGGTTAGTTAGTTCTAAAACTTCGCGACGCAGCCGCTGCCAGTGGCTGATCCCTAAGTTTCAACATGAGACCCAGACCCGATTTCACCAACAGGGCTTTGCGGCGGCCGCCGCTGCCACTGGGGCGGCCTGCAAATCCCCCCGAGCTTCAAAGTAGATTGCAGACTTTGTTGTAGTTATCAGAACTATTTATTCAAATTATTCTACTTCATTATTTATTTATAATTTATATTCTTCAAACTTCGAGACGCCGCCGCTGCCAGCGGCGGCAACACTAGCTTCCAAATACACCCAACCGATATTTCACAAACAGTAAGGCCTTCGCGGCGCTCCGCCCGCTGCCAGTGGATGCAACCCCTGAGCGAAATTCATCGCAGCCAAATTGTCTTGTATTTATGATACTACTATTATTGATACAATTATTTATTTCATTTATACATTCATTTAAATTTTCTTATTTTTTATTTCTAAAAACTTCGCGGACGCCGCCCGCGCCATGTGGTATGCACCACAGAGCTTCGCGGGCGCCCGCCCCGTTAAGCCACTGTTTTTCAAAAGGTTGATGAAGCTTCGCGACGCCGCCGCTTCCAGTGGCTGCAACCATAGCTTAGCGGAGCCCCGCGTAGCCAACGCTTTTTAGATATTTAGAGGTGAAGCTTTCACCGACGGACGCCCGCCTGCCAGCGGCTGCAACCCAAAGCTTCGCGGCCGCCGCCGCAGCCACTTTCTTAAAAAAGGGTGAAGCTTCGCGACGACCGCCGCTTCGATGCCAGCGCTGCAACCCTGAGCTTCAAAATTACACTCACCCCGATTTCGCCCATTGTTACAGCAGTAAACTCTTTACGGACGGACGACCGATGACAGTGGCTGCAGGCCCAAAGCGTCGCGGGCCGCCGAAGCCAAGTTTTTAAAAGGGTGAGAAGCTTCGCGACCGCCCCCGTCCCGCAGCCAGTGGGTGCAACCTAGAGCTTAAAATTACAAAGCGCATTACTTAATTAACATTCAAGATTCGAGGACACGGACCGCAGCCCGGATCAGAACATGACTCCAGAACCCAGCCTTTTTACTACACAAATGTATAGCGGGTTTCGGTGGTTAACTAAAATAACACATCTAAAATAGATATATGTCCATATTTCCTCTGGATCACGGAGCGCGCAGCTCGATTTTAAAAAAGTTGAGCTTCGTGGCGCCGCAAAAATGGTATTAGCGTTATTCTTAAAGGTACTCCAAGGATAAATACAGAGTATTTATTAGGAAGGCCGACACAACATTCGCGACAGAGGGTGTCGGACCAAACATATAAATTTGCATGGGAGTTTCGCAGACGCCACTCGCGCTGTTTTCCAGTGTAATGTCGGAGCACCTTTAACACGTTTGGTTTGGGAAGTGCTTCACGAGAAACCAATATAGCTAAGGTTTGGTATTTATATTTTCCAAAATCATCAACATCTTTTCCAGTTAACTACATCCCACCTTGGGGATCTAAGCAGAAACATCCGGTTTGTATTATCAACGACAATAAATTTGTCTTTGGGTGTCGTGTAATTTATTCACCAGGAGTGTTTTCTCTTTCTTTTATCACACCGTTTCTTATGATATCTTTCTTTTCTCTGTTCCTCTTGTAATCTTGCCAGACGCGTTTGCTGTGTATTAATAGTACATATGTCTGCATGGTTTAGTGGGCCTTCTTTTTTATGTGCATGTATGTTGGCTCACCATCTCGTGTATATGATGAGAAAAAGATAATCATTACAAATAATATTTAAATTATTTTATAAACTGCATTTTCTTACCAGGAATCCATAGGCCTACATGTATCTCAAAAATCTGTTCTGGGATAGATTGAGAATTGCGATTAATCGCGATAGATCCAGCGCAACAGTAAAAAAAAATGTCCAATCACAGTCATCTTAGAGAACTAAATACCTAGAAGTTTAAACTCCCCCCCCTTGGGCCCTACTCTAACCTTATCCCCAAACTTTGTGCTCCGGAAGATATATTTAACCCCCAACCCTAACTGTGCTCAACGCGGGCAGTTGGTTTACGACATTTCAATGATGCGAGATACGACTTGCAAAAAGGACGCAATTATTCCAATCCTAGCTCGGGTGCTCTGGATTTTTTCCGCCTACGAAGCCCAGTTCATCTCCTCGGAACGAGCTTATACTTCCACCACCCACAAGGCGGTGCACAATATAGGCGAATTTATGGGGTGGGCTCCAAATTTGGTTTGGGTAGGGACGTGCCTGGAAGTAGGACCCATATAACATCCTTATACTCACACAAGGGTGGGATCTTTGGCCTATTGGGTATTAACACCTCTTCTGTGTGCCAAACAGCTTATACGTGATATGCATGAAATGGAGCGCGGACTATGGCCTGGCATGACCATATCTGTCCTTACAACGGGAAATTCCCAGTAATTTCATACTAATTTGAAAAAAAAAAACCGGACAAAATGCCATATAAATTCTAAAAAACTTAACGGCCAATTGGCGCCTATTAAAATATAATAATTACGGCCGTTTACTCGTAAAATCAACAGGTTTCCGCAGGTCTCTTTCGCAGTTATTGGTAATACCGATTACAGCAGTCAACACAGATTTTTTACAGTGGCGTAGGCCCAGGGCCCTCTGTCCCAGTTTTATACTGATGAGAAGGTTCAGGCACGCCCTTGAACTATAACTTACGTTAATGTAGATTCCTTACATCAACAATATCATATCGCTTTCTCGACTTCCTTTTGACAGCGGCTTTTACCAGAGATTATCTCAGTTCTGAATAAAAGAAAAGAACAAAAACAAGATGAGGCGTAGGGGAGGAGAGAGAGAGAGAAAATAATCTTAGGCCACTAGATAATTAAGGACTGCGAAAAGACTCCACTTTTAAGCTCTAAAAAGAATCCGGCTTCGGATTCCGGTTAATCAATCGAATACGAGTCATAAAATTGAGCCTTATTCTGTTGTCCCCTATTATTTGCAAACGTATAATAATTGAAAGGTGGGTGACCCAACCTTGCCCCGATCGTGGAAGCAGGAAAGCATGACCACTAAAAATCCTCTTCTGCTTACAAACGGGATGCTACATAGGTTCCAAGACAGTGAGGGGTAGTTAGAGGCCATGGTTCTTGTCTCTAATAAACAATTCACCCCCAGGGACTAGTGGTAAAAATTTTGGTATTTAGAAGGAAAGTACGTATGTTAAGCATTTATGACCTCTGTGAATTTAGAGATAAAAGGATATTTGGTTTTGCGATGTTGCCCCTTTGGTCAACCAAATACAGTACTCTACGACGATTACAAATCACTTCAAAAACGGGGTTGAATTGTTGTTTTGAAATCGCGACAAACTAGATGCGGATTTGTGATGAAGATGGAAAATTTAGACTTAATTAAGTCATTCCCCGTTAAGGTGGTCGACTCTCACTTGGAAGGATATTTTTTCTGAACCTCGACAGGAAATATTGGCGACTTAAATTTTCCACGGGGGTTGCGTAACGAGGAAAACCAAATACGAACATCTTCGATACAGAAAAGGACAAGGTGTGTCGATCAAGTCACCCCACTGGGAACAAATATCGAGTAACACGCCAGTTGTGATTATTTTTTTTCAATTCTAATGTTTTGCAAGGGTGAAAAAAATGCGTCCACCATAATTATCATCGGAAATGGTATGTACACATTCAGCATGCTTACAGCGTACCTTCGTGTTATATGACTCGGAGCATTGTTTTTAGAAGTCAGCATGTCATAAAGAATCCCATTCATGGTTGAAATAATACCAAAAAAATGACAAGAACTGCATTTTTTCTTCATTATTGATAATTCAGCGTTGTCTTCGGCAGAAGAATTACTGGTGCAGAAAGATTGATCTTATCCGTGGTTTGGTTACAGCATTGGTCTTAGAATGACTTCGTCTGTATAAACAATATTAAAAAGAAATTGAAGATTCAAGGCCGTGTATTCTTACCCCATTTTTTAAATGTCACCTTTACACACCAACCAGTTATGGAAAACATTTAAGAGGACATGAGGAGGATTTTTTTCCAGAAAGAAGCGCCCTCCCCCCACTCAAATTTCTGAACTCCGCCTTATTTTACCAATGTATTAGATCAACTTGGAACGTGACATAAGCCGACGCGAATAAGCACAGTTCTTGATGTA
>JAMKCH010037895.1:0-20161 GCA_023653785.1 Ophioderma brevispina | reverse complement strand
ATGTGTATACAGAATAAAAAGCGTTGACGAACACCCTAACTTACTAGGTCTATCCACAAATTTCAACCAAATTTTACCCCAATGCACATAATACTTCTAAAATTTACAGTTTGTGTGAAATATTATATGAATGTAAAATATAAAGTGAATTGGAATGGAAACCTGTAAAAGCTGTATTTTTACGAGTTTTGGTGGCAGAATTGCTGCAAGGATTGTTACTGTAAAGATAACACTATTCTTTTTCTGTAAAAAAACCCAGTGCATATAAATAATAATATTGAACATCATATTTAAAATTCGAAAAACCTCTACTTGAAATTTAATCATTACAGACCTGGACATGAATTTACGGAGTTCCTTATTTCCAAATTACAGCCAAAATTGTTCAATTTTCTAGGCCTTTTTAGAGTAGTTTACAGTAAATTACACAGCTGTTAAGCTCAACAATCGTGCGCTTTGTGGTCAAAAGTATGAAACTTTCCACATTGTTTAAATACAATCTATGGTAAAACATTTAAAGATATGGTACACATGTACCTCTTCCAACTATGGCTGACCAAAGGTCAAAAGCAACTTTCTACATGGGGTCCAATTTTCAAATAAGTCATATATAAGCAAACATGGTCTCAAATTGCTCATAATGACTTCAAGATTCCAAAAACCATTATATGTGCCAATCATAGTGCGTTAGCGTTAGGTTTGTCTTCGGGGGGGGTAGGTAGTATGGGCAATGGTAAACCAAGTCAATATACATTGTATAGGCTTACATTACTATATGGAAATACTATACTCGATGTTAAACTTACAATAATAATAATGGTCATAGTATCTGCTATATAAATCTCAAAAGTACTTCAATGTTAGTACAAATATCACCCGGCAATATATGTGAAACATATTAAAATACAGTAAATATTGTATCTTTTCTAACATGGCCACAAAGGTCAATACTTTTGAACATGGGGTAAATTTTCAATTAAGTCATAGACATAAGCCAAAATGGGATATAAATTGCTATAGTTGAATTCTGTTTTTCTTCTCCTTTTTAGGTATTTTCGACAAGTATACTTACATACCTAGTACAGACCAAGGTTAGGTGGCACTGTGGGACAAAGGTCAACCACATCAATACTATACCTGAAATTCCGTGAACGGCAATAATAAGGGTAGGTTATAAAAGCATTATAAACAGTAGTTCACTTAGAAGTGTAGATTAGTTTTCACAGGGCAGGTACACCATCTCAGTGCAAGTGAAGGCAGTTTCGCTTGTAGCCATTTACGTTTACATGTGTTGGTCAGGTGCAGCAAATAAGTTCATGGGAAAGCCAATGGTAGGCAGAATGGCAATGTTTAACAGACTCTTGAGAAGAATCGATCCTTCGATGCGTAACGCTAGACTTGACCTCCATGCTGCTGAAAGATACAGAAACATGTCTGAGGCAGAAAGCAGACTTAATTTATCTGTTCCTCCGATTGAAGTGCCAAAACATCATATTGTGGTTGCTATCGAAATCGTGACTGAGTATCTGGCAAAACCGGAACGTAAAGCAGTTTTGAAAATTTTGTGATCTATTTTGAAGAAACGAAAGGACCCGTGGTCTAACATTCCTGTGATCCGCAAGGGCTCAAAAGTGCTAAAAGTGGGACGACCCTAATCAGATTATACTTAGCAAGGGTACATACTCTTAAAAACGAAAGCAGCTCCTCAGATTTACGAGTTCAGCTGCCTGAACGCCATCTGGATCCATAACTCAAACGCGATATTGGACTCTTTAGGCGAACAATGGCAAGACACGATAGTAAAGAATATGGGCGGTGGGGCACTCTAATAATCAAACTCTAAGTTCTATGGACTGCCCAAGATACAAAAGTGAGGGTCCCCCTACGTCCGATTGTTGGCAGTGGCTCACAGCCTTAGTGCATGCTAAGGAGTATACCAAATACTTTCAACCTCGACCGAAAAAAAAAAAAACAGACACCATGTAAAAGATTGACGAACACCCTAACTTACTAGGTCTATCCACAAATTTCAACCAAATTTTACCCCAATGCACATAATACTTCTAAAATTTACAGTTTGTGTGAAATATTATATGAATGTAAAATATAAAGTGAATTGGAATGGAAACCTGTAAAAGCTGTATTTTTACGAGTTTTGGTGGCAGAATTGCTGCAAGGATTGTTACTGTAAAGATAACACTATTCTTTTTCTGTAAAAAAACCCAGTGCATATAAATAATAATATTGAACATCATATTTAAAATTCGAAAAACCTCTACTTGAAATTTAATCATTACAGACCTGGACATGAATTTACGGAGTTCCTTATTTCCAAATTACAGCCAAAATTGTTCAATTTTCTAGGCCTTTTTAGAGTAGTTTACAGTAAATTACACAGCTGTTAAGCTCAACAATCGTGCGCTTTGTGGTCAAAAGTATGAAACTTTCCACATTGTTTAAATACAATCTATGGTAAAACATTTAAAGATATGGTACACATGTACCTCTTCCAACTATGGCTGACCAAAGGTCAAAAGCAACTTTCTACATGGGGTCCAATTTTCAAATAAGTCATATATAAGCAAACATGGTCTCAAATTGCTCATAATGACTTCAAGATTCCAAAAACCATTATATGTGCCAATCATAGTGCGTTAGCGTTAGGTTTGTCTTCGGGGGGGGTAGGTAGTATGGGCAATGGTAAACCAAGTCAATATACATTGTATAGGCTTACATTACTATATGGAAATACTATACTCGATGTTAAACTTACAATAATAATAATGGTCATAGTATCTGCTATATAAATCTCAAAAGTACTTCAATGTTAGTACAAATATCACCCGGCAATATATGTGAAACATATTAAAATACAGTAAATATTGTATCTTTTCTAACATGGCCACAAAGGTCAATACTTTTGAACATGGGGTAAATTTTCAATTAAGTCATAGACATAAGCCAAAATGGGATATAAATTGCTATAGTTGAATTCTGTTTTTCTTCTCCTTTTTAGGTATTTTCGACAAGTATACTTACATACCTAGTACAGACCAAGGTTAGGTGGCACTGTGGGACAAAGGTCAACCACATCAATACTATACCTGAAATTCCGTGAACGGCAATAATAAGGGTAGGTTATAAAAGCATTATAAACAGTAGTTCACTTAGAAGTGTAGATTAGTTTTCACAGGGCAGGTACACCATCTCAGTGCAAGTGAAGGCAGTTTCGCTTGTAGCCATTTACGTTTACATGTGTTGGTCAGGTGCAGCAAATAAGTTCATGGGAAAGCCAATGGTAGGCAGAATGGCAATGTTTAACAGACTCTTGAGAAGAATCGATCCTTCGATGCGTAACGCTAGACTTGACCTCCATGCTGCTGAAAGATACAGAAACATGTCTGAGGCAGAAAGCAGACTTAATTTATCTGTTCCTCCGATTGAAGTGCCAAAACATCATATTGTGGTTGCTATCGAAATCGTGACTGAGTATCTGGCAAAACCGGAACGTAAAGCAGTTTTGAAAATTTTGTGATCTATTTTGAAGAAACGAAAGGACCCGTGGTCTAACATTCCTGTGATCCGCAAGGGCTCAAAAGTGCTAAAAGTGGGACGACCCTAATCAGATTATACTTAGCAAGGGTACATACTCTTAAAAACGAAAGCAGCTCCTCAGATTTACGAGTTCAGCTGCCTGAACGCCATCTGGATCCATAACTCAAACGCGATATTGGACTCTTTAGGCGAACAATGGCAAGACACGATAGTAAAGAATATGGGCGGTGGGGCACTCTAATAATCAAACTCTAAGTTCTATGGACTGCCCAAGATACAAAAGTGAGGGTCCCCCTACGTCCGATTGTTGGCAGTGGCTCACAGCCTTAGTGCATGCTAAGGAGTATACCAAATACTTTCAACCTCGACCGAAAAAAAAAAAAACAGACACCATGTAAAAGATTGGCGAGAATTTGCTACCTCATATATACTTTGACCATCAACGACTGGGAGATGTGATCCTTATTCGCATCTGTCCCTTTGAAGGAGACCGTTGATATTACTAGGATTCGCAACCTGACTGTGCGACAGCTCTCCATTTCGCTGAGGAGAAGTGGATGTGGTGGACCTATACGACAAGTGATGGGATAACAATAAGGTTCTCCCACCGTAACTAACCTGTAAGGTGCCAGTCCATTTCAATGTGAAGAGGAAGCCTTTCTAACTGGCAGCACTCCTCTGCGATATGGAAACATTATGTGGACATCGCCACCTTCGTGTTACAAATTGGGACCATTTAACACATATTTCTTGACCACCTCAGCAGTCTTCGCAATGATATCACCACATTAAACACATGAGGAGGAGACCAACGGACAGATCGCAGTCCTTGATGTTTTGGATAAGATAAAGCCTGCCTTATACTTGACCACCACTATCCTATCGCAC
The DNA here is from genome assembly GCA_023653785.1 of Ophioderma brevispina. Lineage (NCBI taxonomy): Eukaryota > Metazoa > Echinodermata > Ophiuroidea > Amphilepidida > Ophiodermatidae > Ophioderma > Ophioderma brevispina. The sequence goes on along the minus strand of JAMKCH010037895.1, from coordinate 15,718 downwards.
TTAAGACCCACTTGGGGGGACCAATACTCAATTGACTCTCATCATCCAGTGTCAGCCAAATGCCTCCATGCGTCGATCAATGTTTCAAACTGAGTGACTTTAGGCATTTTCATCTCAGGTTTCAAAAAGATGACATGTTCCGTCGAACACAGTGGATAGGGAAGGTGAGAGGATCACTTCAACTCTTTGAAGCTGAAAATTACCTTTCAAAGTTTGTCCATGACGTCACCTAATGAAGCACCAATGATCAAACTCCAAAGCTGTAGTTATTCTAAACACCTGTTGCCTTTAAGGGCATTTATATAGGGCCTTATATACACCAATATATATAAATTACTTTAATACTACAGGTTAAGATGTGTTGGGCCTGTCTTCGATAAATATTCATTCTGGTGATGTTGTCATTTGCTCATCGCAAATATTCTTAAATAAGAAATTTAATCATCTAGGATAGCTTCCAAACATCGTCATAATAGAGATACGCCAAAAAGCTAGGGCAAAAATCTGGGGTGATACTAAATGCTCTTTTCCTATGGATTGAAACAGGTGTCTACCGTATATCTGGTACTGCTGAGGCTATACACAGAGTTCTTCAGAAGAAAAATATAGTGAGTATTTCAAGGGACTACGAATACTCTACGAGAACAACTGTGCCACCATAAAGACCATCTGACTCTTTCCTCGTGGCCAGGCAAATTGTACATTAGTGAACCGGAAGAGAACAGATGAGTATCGATGTGTGGATTATGGTGGCTTCAAATCCGTGCCCATCATCTATTCTAGACAGCGGTTTTCAGATATTATGACATGATCCCTTACAATTTGTTACGAATATCTGCAAATACTTTCAGCTGAATCCCTCTTTGACTTGATAAGGCATGCGCAACTTCCATCAGTTTTTGATGTTTAGATGTGTGGGGTCATTATTATCTACCACCAAAATCGTTTAAACCAGTTCGTAAAAGCAGTGATAATAGTTTACGCTAAATATTCACATTTAAACCTTGTAAATATCAGCTTACTTCTTGGCATGGGTGAAATGCATGGATGATTCTTGACATTTAGGACTCAACACCAATGTCAAACACTAGGGAATTATAATCCTGTTGCCAAGGTTACAACAAAATGCTTTTGAATCCATGTCGGCCACCATGTTGATACCATGCTAGGTAAACAACCATGCAGGTTTTAGGATAGACCGCAGGTGCACGCAGCACATACACATCGTGAGGAGGAATCATGTTTTTTTTTAAAGAATTATTAACTCCTTGATTGTCACCTTTGTTCACTTTAATAAGGCCTTCGACTCCATCAATATGTCATGTTTTGTTCTCAAGGCATCATTATGGCCTTCAGAGACCATGGTCATTCTATGCAATGCTGATACCCACACGCGAGCAGTTCAGTTATAGTGATGGTATAACAGTTCTAATTTCATTCGATTCCAAACACAAGGGAGTTCTACACGGTGTGTTTTTGGATCCATTCCGTTTCATCATCTGGACCTCCCACCAACCCACTCTCCCTCTATCCCCACTCATCTCCCCCTCCTTATCTGACCCTCGTCCCCCTTCACACCCGCCCCTACCTCTACCTCCTTCTCCCCTTCCTCACCCCACTTACTCCAGACCCTCACTGTAAACCCGCCACCCTCAATGTCTCCACCCCCACAACCCCCCTTGAACCCCCCTTGTATCCACCCCGCACCACACCACACCCCTCTCACCCCTCCCCTTTCGCCCCTGCCAACTACTTCGGCCTCCCCCTCCCCGCCGGAAGGCATCTGGAAACGACTATGGAATTACACAAACCCTTGCAAATCAAGATGATACCATGCCAAAATATAAAACAATCTAAACTATGCTGATGATATTGCCCTTCTTTGGGTTTCTTGATGATCCTTGCAGACCTTGAACTAATTGCCAGTGCACCAAAAGCGGACACATCCACTGTCTATAAAATTTCTTCTCTTCCCATCTCATCTCTCTATGCCCCTCTCTCTCACATCTCAGTTCTTGCCTCTGTCTCTCTCTCGCTTCTGTATAATAATAAAAACAAGACAGTTGCCACGACTCTTAGGTCACTTCATGAACAAATAGGTGTGTCGTCGTGCTTTGATTGCTATGTGAATTCAATGACATTGCTAATTTCGCGGTCGGCCGCCATTTGGCAGTCTATCGTGACATTATTTATGGATATGGCCATTTCCAATGCTGGAAACCTTGAGTGTTCGAAAATATCCCGAATAAATTAACAATCCCTTTCTTGTGACGCGCTCGAAATATGTAGTTTTACATCGGATTCTTGTTCAAAAGTTGGGGAAAATGGTTGCAAAGTTCTTTTCACCCTCTGTCGGCATATTTGGTAGACTGGCACATGTAAAATGTACCATGATCTGAAAATTTGTTTGCAAATACGTCAATTCTACCTCTGTCGACATGTTCATGCTTTTTTACCACAAAGTGCACAATACCTTTCATATATGACCTTATAGTGTATGATTCAACTTAATCACACTTCTATGATCTCATAAATATGACCCTGTCGGTCAAACTTGATACTATTGCGTGTCCCAAACCAGGTTGGTCTTGTGCATGTTGTGCAACTATCGCGTTGCCTGATTCGTATGCAGTTGTTAATTTCCCCCCCCTTGACCTATCTTCAAGTTTTATAAATTTTTTGAGGCCATTTGAAGCCGATCTCTTTCACTTACGCAGGTGTTCTGGTCATCTACATTGACACAAGAGCAATGTTTTTTTACATAACTGAGTGGTTCACACTCATGCAGACCTCATTTTCCGTCTCTTTGTTAGTATCAAGAACAAACACGAGCAGATATTAGACGATGTTAGTGACGAATGAAATAACGCGCTTGTCATCTCGTCCACGGTGGTTAAGTTCTCTCATCAGCCGTCACGCTTGATGAAATTAGGACAAGGGTTCTAAAAGCAACTTCCGATTTGTAATTTGCATATTATTGAATATGAGAGAAAGTCATTTATCGTCCAGTGAAGACAGGATTACAAGCCAACACTCTCTGAGATTTATATTAAACATATGGCTTAACACTCTAAGTGACCAAGGGGGGGGGGTGGGGGGGTACAGAGGGACCCGAAATGATTTTCGCGCTGGAAGCTTTACGCGTGGGATTTTTGCGCTGAAATTTTTTATTTGTCTGACTTTTAACATGGGCGCGTCTTCTTTTTCATACCAAAATAATTCAAAATCGGCCAAGCCGTTTGAAATATAATTAGTGGGGGTCCATGGACCCGCCCCCGCTGGGCACTAACGGAAGTCATTTCAGATATTTTTTAAAATAGATCAGAAGAGCAAGAACCAAAGCAAATTTTTTTTTGCTGATATATTAAACATACTGTAAGTAAACCAAGATTAGTAACATTAAAAAAAATTAACCCTTTATGTGATGAAAACAAACATTCATCATGGATGTTGCCAAAACCGTTACTGTACAAAAACTCTATGGGAAAAATGAGCGTGTATTTTGCAACACCCGTAAAAAATACAGGATTCCACTAAAAAGGATAGTTGTGTTAAATATATGTAATAGGGTCTTGCTAGAATAGATATCAACATAAAAAGTTTTCAAAATGTTTGGTGTAAGCGCAAGGAACTTATAATTGATTTCCGTACTTTTTTTCCCCAATTTCGCGTGTTTTAAAACAATGTTTTGCCCTAATTTGCAGCCAAAATAATAAATTTCATTTTTGTTGCCGATTTGGGTTTGTCTTATGATCCTTCACATGTGGTCTAAATTTCGTACAAAAATTACATGACGAAAGTGTGTCCTTAGGGGGGGGCCCATGGACACCCCCCCCCCCTTGGGCACCAACGGGAGTGAAAAACCCCTTGGTCACTAAGTGCTAAGAGCTGTACAATATTATTTAACACTATTATGGACGGGCAGTTATAGGTTAAGTTACTTAAAAGTTACAGGAAAAATATTAATAGTGTGAATGGGGCTTAAACTCTATGCCAGGTTTACCAAAACGGGGAAAGATAATAAATAGGTTCAAGCCATGCTGGATCACCAGGTGTCCTTTTTTTATCAGAAAAATGTCCAATTTATATTAGATTTAGGGAGGGATAAGCCAGAGTTAATGGTTAAAACACAAGGACGTAAACATAAAATGGAAAAAACAGGTTTTCTACTTCTGAGAGGAAAACTCTGGTTTTTTATTTGAAAAAAAAAATGTTTGTAATTTTGAAAAAAAAATCCGAATTATTGCAATCAGGAGTTGAAAAAACTTAATTTTTCAATCGAAAAATTGGTTTTTGTTTGATTTATTAAACATCTGTCGTTTAAAAAATGTTGATAGTTGAAAACCTAGTTTTTCAATAATAAAAAACAATTTTTAATTATTGCACATTAAGCCTTACAAAGACACGGGCATTTTTTATGCGAACTGAGGGGTTTTTTTTTTTTTTACTTGCTTTAGGCCGCTGCTAAACCAGTCGCTAGGTGCTCGGTTCAACTGGTCAAGTGCGTGATCTTGTTGGAACAGGTGTTTGTTAACTACCTCAGTCATGGTGTGCTAGACTATATAGAGAAGGTGCGATTAGGTTTAACATGATTAACACAGTAGTTTGCACGCAATTTCGAATTTAATAAATAAATAAACGTTACTTAAAAATATTTCGTGACTTTCGAAGGCGTTCACCTGAGTCAAGTTTTTGTGTGCTTTCAGTCACAAATAAACCTAAAAGAGTGGTGAGAAATCCCTCCCTCTTGATTTAGGGAACGTGTCGACATGTCTGACTGCCATGTATTTGTTCCATGCATTCATGATAATTAAAGGTGCAACGAGAGATTTTGGGAAATGTAGGGTTCATAATAGATAAGACTACAATAGATTTCTTACCTATATTGGCTACAGGAATGGCTTGAAAGTAAAAACAAAAGGCGATTTTGATTGCTTAATTTCAATAAAAACAGAGCCTTGCATTATTATGTGCTACTAGTAATTTAGAATTTCATAATTTTTGTACCATAGAAATAACTCTAAGGTAATCCTTTCACATGGTGATTTTTTTGATTAGGAAAGCTGCATAAGTGCAAAAACAAGTTCACATTTTTGGGGACATGTATGTGAAATCTCTGTCTGGTTGGCACCTTTTAAAGGGATATTTCGTTGATCAATAGCCAAGGTCCCGGACAAGTGATTATATTTTTTTTTATATTTTTGTCCGTGATATATTGACGTTGTAATCTGGTGATATATTTTTTTTTTTATGATTGTAATAAATGGCGCTCTAACGGGGAAAAAATACGATTATTTTTTTTTTTTTTTTATATTATTTGGAATGATGGAGACATGGAGACAAAGAAAAACATGAAATAAATGGAATATTGATAAAATAATAACGTCTTGACTTCATGTAAAATTTAAGAATGCAATATCGGCCTATGTTTCAAAGATAATCATGCAACGTTTGTATGTGTATAGGTCTCGCGCGTTGGTTCATGGTTAAGACACACACACACCCTTTTGTAAAATTCCGCCGAGCCCTTATAGATTATTTCATAACATATAAAATTCTCCTTTAGAGGAATTTTACATGCAGTTATGTTTTTAATATGAGTTTCCTGTTGTCAAAATTCTATTAAAAAAAAGTATCATTATAATGCCATTATGACAACGAGTTTAACATAGTCATGACCAGCCATGACCCTATTTAGTTACACGGCTGATCATCCTGGGGCAGAAACACGAATTAACAGAGACCCTCCATTAGCGATGTCTATTCTAAGCCACCTTTACATCATCAACTTAAGCTAATTATACTAATGAGAAAATAACAAAATAGAAAACAAATATACCTCGGGCTTTTGACATTGTCATCTTTGGGATTGATGTCTGATTTTGCGCACCATTTTGAAGGCATACTTTTAGCCTGGCTAAATTCAACGCGATATTTGACATGACCAAAACCTTGTTCTGTGGTCGAATTCGTGCCGTAGGGCTCGAAGCTGATCAAGCTAAAAGTCGGGCGTTTTTCCAAATATAGCGTAGAAGGTAATAGAAACCTCCTCAAATTTCAATGAGGTGATGATTTTTGGATTGAATCTATGTGTATAGAACTTGAGTCACAGATGAAGCTGAGAAAAGATAACCTTATATCAAATGAAACGATACTTTAATCTTCTGCTATACGTGTAATGTCTCCCTCAAGGTGTATTAAGGCTAATATGGTGCGAAACTATTTATAGTCGCATGGCCAGGTGATTTCCCGCGAGAAAGTACCCAAACTCGAAATGCATTATATTATTATTCTTTTTGTACAATTTGGTGGGTGTAATGGAATCATTTCAGAGCTTCAGGGAACAGGAAAAATATAATCAGAGGATATCATGTTTGTATAGAAGATATACAATTAGAATAAAGTGAGATTGCATTGGATCTTGCGCGTCATAAGCCTTATAAACTTTTACACACAGTGGCCATGCCCTGTGTAATTATCCAAAATCTTTACAATGTGAGGTCTAGCAGAAGACATGGTTACAAGCAGGCGATGGTGGCTAAACAAAAACAACAAAATTATTCAAAATAGGTACATCATTACAAAATGCAAAACGCAAGCAAATCTTAATTGGTCCATAACAACCTCGTTCAGGGCATATGCGATACTCATACAAAATAATTTTAATTATTTTAATACATATTAAACTGTTTTTAAAAAAACATCTGTACAGTGAACTGAAGACAATATTGCTTTTACTACATAAATGTAAAAACATTGTAGAATTTTCTGTCAAGGTGGTGATTACGTCGTAAGCACCAATGTCGGCGCCAAAATTTAAGATTTGCTTTACACTGATTGGGTGTTTACCTGTACGTAACTTGTAGGGAGGGTCGGGGGGGGGGGGTTTAAGTATTAAGGTTCTCACTGCAACAAACTTTCTTTTCCCCTTTTCCTTTTCCCTCAGCTTGACAAGAGCATGTTATCCGTTTACTTTCTTACACACTCTATCCATAACCCCTTCCGCAGCATTCCTATTGCCCCCAACCAGTCCTTCCACTTCTTCCCTCTCCTTTTCTTCTCTCCTTCCCACTTCTTTCACTGGGTACCCTGCCTTGGTAAAGCCGGTATAAGCCGGGGGCAGTCTCCCTCATATACCCCGGTGTTACGCTACTGGTGTTATTGCCTCACCGGAGGTGTCTATAGCGGTTTGTTATTGAGGCATGTTATGTATCGTATGTAAACCCTGCGCCCGGTGGTCTAATGCTTCACCAGCGTGTACTTTCTTATATTAACTATCTTTATTAATTTGATACTATGCCTTCACAAACGATAAGATCTTTACACTAATTTCGATATTGTTTCACAACATGACAATGCTGGAGAGAGCTGTGGCCTAGCGGTTAGGGTGCTTGCCTTGGCGCAAATTACCATCAAAATTCCTCGGTGTCGAAATCCCGGGTGGGGGTGGGTCAGTCGGCACTGCGGGATTATTAGGGACTATCAATTCTGGATTTGATCTGTAATACCAGCTAGTGATAAATTTTACAGATACCGCTCTTTCCTCAGGTTCAATTGGAATTGGGCAAATGCGATCATGAAAGCATCCGTCCAATTAGGAAACTCCGGCACCTTGGCCTGGGACGTTAAGCCGTCGGTTCCCGTGTACAGGAGTCACAACTGTACAGGTACATCGCCAGTCAGTGTCGAATAGGAGGGTGTACACCCCTGACTGGTTCCCAATCCGCCCCAGCCTTCAAATAGGCGGGCCATTGTTAGGACGTCCAGTCTCATGGATACACGCGGCCCCCCGGATCAGCACAATAGCTGAACCAAATCCTGACCACCACCACAAGCCATACCACATGACTTGTGGATACGAGCAAACAAAAACCAATGCTGTGCCTTATTTGTACACAAACAATAGAAAACAATTGTTGCGGTTAGCTCAACCAGATGATAAAGTCGGGGGAGGACACGATCTGCCCTTTCTTCTCGAATTGGGCAGTGGGGATTTCCAAGGTAATTTGAGGAACTTGCTACGTGCATTTATTGGCAGTAAAAGTATTATTTGAGCGGTTTTAGATGACTAACACCCGCTTTGGCAAATAGTTTGTAAATTGCAGATAACGGTCATTTAGATTTAAATATTGTTGACCAGAAACATTTGGCCGAGTCTGTCGTTAACCGTCCGATCTGGGTCGTAAGGTTCACCCTTCCTACCGATTGAGTCTGTGAAAAAAGAATATGACACAGGGTCACGCCGGTATAGTTGATGCCGATTTGATTTAATGTTGCTTGTTGAGATGGCATGTCCTACCCCCTGATATAAAATTATTCTGTTTCTCTGAGGGCGCTTACACCTTCCACACGGATACAGACGACGAAGGCCAACCTATTAATGCAGCAGCAACAGCCAAGGAAACAAGCCGTGATATCGCCCGCATCGATCAGAGTATATTAGCAATTTTTACTGAAATCATACAAAAAATAAATATAATAAAAGAACCGCTTGTGTCCCAAGAACACAACATATTGCGGAGGGCTATTATAACGATATTCAATAGACGGTTGTCCCTTGCTATATACACGGCTGACGGAGATATTTCAACGTAATACTACCATCCACAAAGAACAGCCAATGGACTTCAACTTGGTAGGAGGAGAGCATGTGCATGCCCAATCTGCATCACTGATATGCAATAAATGAAACAAGAAAAGTGCACTTCATTCCGACTAATTCATCGCTGAGTTCTAATAATTAAACAAGAAAGCATTCAATGTCGACTAATCATCACTGATGTATACTACCTTAAAACGAGAAATCCATTTAATATCAACTACTCATACTGATTTTAATAATTAATGTAAGGAAAGCCATTTAATGCCGGATAATAATCACTGATTCTAAATAAATGAAACAAGCAAAAAACTGATTTAGTGGTCAAAACTAATCATCACTGAATTTTAGATAACTGACTGAAACAGAAAGCCAATATATTTAACTAATCATCACTGATTCTAATAACTTTAGCAAGAAAACCAAATTAATGTCAACTAATCATCACTAATTCCTAAAAACAGAAAGCTATTTTAAGTCAACTATCCTCACTGAATTTCCAATAACGAAACAAGAAAGCCATTTAATTGTAATTATCACTGATTTCTAATAACTTAAACAAGAAAAAGAATTAAATGTAACAAAAACTAATCATCGCGATTTCCAAAAACACAAGAATCTCGTTGATTTCTAATAACTTAAACAAGAAGCATTCATGTCGGACTATCATCGCGATTTCTAATAAACATAACAAGAAAAACTTTTAATGTCTACTAATCATCAATGATTTCTAATAAATTTTAAACAAGAAACCCCTTTAATGTCAACTAGCATCACTGATCAAATAACTTACAAAAAGAAAGCCCCTTTAATATTTCACCTAATCATCACTGATTATAATAACTTGGTTAGATTTAGCAAAGTTAAAAAAACACAACCTATTTTAAAACACCTTCACGAGTGGTGTGGCCATTAGTCGTTTCAAATAATTTAAAATCTGTTAATCAAGACATCATCATGCACACCGCTTGTATTTATAACAACCTAGGAGAAAACCTGAAACTTTCTTTTTCTGAAAGTAACCGTATTTCTGCAGTTTTATATCCAATTCAGTAGGTTTGTCAGATAATTGTAACTCCAATTTAATTAATGTCATACAGGCAAATACGTGGTAATTGAGAGGGCGCTATTTGACAGCGCGTTACTGAGAGCAGAGGCTGAGGGCAACACAGTGGACAAAGACTAACTTCATTCAATTTGGAAACGGCTCCAGGGACGTAACCAGACCTGACCCTCCGGGGAGGGAGGGGAAGGCCCAAATTTTTTCCCGATTCCTGGAGGGTGATTAATGTGCGAACGTCTTGCCGCAAAGGCCTACATGGGTGTGGTCCACCTTAGGCCCCTGGTGGGGTCCAGGGGTTTGTTGCTCGTTCCAGGGGTTTCGAAAGTGACCCCTAACGCGACCAAAATTCAGTGAAAATATACTTCTAACGGGACCAGTTTTTGGCAAAATTATACTAGTTTTCAATGAAAATATACCCCTAACGGGACCAATTTGCAGTGGATTATACCCCTTGCGGGACCTGTTCTCAATATGTGAATAAAAGATAAACCTTTAAAATAGCCAATATACAAGAAAAATGACACGATGTGTGCTGCTGCAAGACAAATTACACACGCAGGGTTATTTTGTTGATATGTTTATATTAATTTTCCCTATTTGTATCATTGAACCAGTCACAATCACAACTGAATTTGATAGCCCAGCAGGACTGTGAATGTCATATCCCTAGCGCTTGTCCCGCATTTGCAGCTAGTCCCTCTTTTTTGGAACGAGAATGGGTACTCGACCAAAAACCAAGAACTCCCGGGCCCTGCGGGGTCCAGGCTGCGGAGCCCCCGAAAGCTCATGGGTTTTACCATCTTATAAGGTAAACAGTAGTGTTTCAGAGCATAAATTTCACAATAAATTCATTTGAAACTACAATCTTTCCACAAATCCATTTCCTTTCCATTTAAGGGCGACTAGTCATCACTGATTTCTAATAAATGAAACAAGAAAGCCATTAAATGTCTACTAATTATCACTGATTTCTAATAACTTAAACAAGAAAGCCATTTAATGTCGACTAGTCATCATTGATTTATTATAACTTAAACAGAAAAGCCATTTAATGTCAACTATTCATCACTGATTTCTAATAAATTCAACCAGAAAGTATTAATTAATACCGCTAATGATTCCACTGTAACTGAAACAAGAAAGCATTTAATGTCAACGCGTCATCAGTACATTTCTAAAAAAATACCCCACTTCAAAAATCATGTTTAATGAGGGGTTTAAACAGAGAGGAAGAACATTTATTCACATTGACTACATACAAGAAAGAAAAACGGGGGCAAAATCACAGAACTGCAGTGCTATATAAGCACTTATATATGCGCCTCGATCTAGAAAGAGCGCAGCGCTCATGAAACATAAGAAAATTACAATGGTGAAAACCGAAAAAAAGGGTAATATGAACACAACTATCGTGAGCGTAGAAAGGAGAGTTTTGAGACAACGTTGAATAAAGTAGAGATTTGATTCTGATGAATGTGTAGCATGTCCAGATAATTGGGCTGGTGGAATTGAATGACCGGTCCAGTGGCAGTTTTAGAATTTAATAAGTTGATCTCAGTTAAGTTGTGGGTGTCATTGGCAGATCTCAGCCAGTTCTACCTGGGCAATACAGAGAGAAGAGGCAAGGCATGTAGATGGTTGCAGATCCATTGAGGACACTTTGAAAAATCATCAGTGCGATATTAAAGTGTATTTCGCTCTCTGATAGGAGACAATGTAGTTCTTTGTAAACACGGGGGTAGAATGGTCGCGCTTCGTCCTGCTGATTTGAAGCAGCCCAGGAGAGTCCACTTCCTATAATCAATACGAGATAGCACTAGACTTCTAACGACAAGGTGGCAAGTGTCTTTCAAGAAGCCGTCGTACCGGTATATATTGCGAAGTTGGTAAGTTGAGAGAGGAAACAAAGCGAGTGACAGGAGAAGTTTGTCATTTTGCGATCAAAGATGAACCTAAGTTTCGAACCACTCTCAGAGGGAAATCTCTGTGTGTCACCAATTCGGAGCGACGAAAACAAATGGCATTATTTTCTTCTGATAGTCGGATATTGCAACAAAGAATTTAGTCTTCTCATATTAAGCCAAGCAGTTTCTTATAGTCATCCATACTTTGATGTCGTTGATACAAGATTTAAGGCGGCATGAGCCTCAGTGATGGAAGATAAAATTGCCTAGGATCAAAGTTTAGTCAACGGGATTGTCATCGGGTATATGTGATATGAGGTCTGTATTTATTGATGTTGTGGACGAATTGGAGAAGTTATACATAGAAAAACTGATGGGACCAACTAGAGAGGGCATTGTTGGTATACAAATCTCAACGAAGAAGGTTGCAGGACAGCATTCAATGAAATACTGACACGGGAGGATGTCTTGCCGGGGTAAGGTAAGATCGAAACCACTTCAACACATATCCACCAATGCCAAAGTCCTTAGCAAGTCGCTCCAGGGGAGCACTATGATTAATCGTATCAAAGGCTGCGCTAAGGTCCAGAGAAGGACCAAAACACACCTTTGCGATGGCCAAGATTTTGCATGACGTCACTTTTCACTTCAATAAGTGCTGTTTCTGTACTGTGGAGAGGTCTATATGCCGACTGCAAAGGATCACAGAGGTTGTATCTGTCCATGTGCAGCAGAAATTTTGTTTAATGGCTTATTTCTCAATTACCTTGGATAAATAGGAAGTTCGAAAAGGGGTCTTAGTTTATTCAACATTCTTGGTGAGAGCTTGCTTCTTAAGAAGGGGGGGATCACAATCGCTGTTTCAAGCAAGGTGGGAAAGTACCATTCTTCAGAGAATCATTGGGTATTTTAGTTATGATTGGAGCAAAATATATTCGGATCTGCTTAATAAACCTGTGGGCACGGATCAAGAATACACCGATTTGCAGGTGACCCTTAATGTACTCAAGAATATCCTTCTCACTCAGTACATCGAAATTCAGTGATGGAGAACAAATACACTATTCAGGTGTCCACATAGTGGAGGTCTCATGGCACACTCAAGAACTTCATTTTCAAGACGCTCATATATGTTTGAAACCTTATCATAAATATGAGGCAAACTTGTTACCCAAAGTCTGAGGTTGAATTATGGCTAGAAGAGTCTTTGTGTTCCGATGTAATAGACTGTCAACTTCTAAATACAGGTTTTATAGCGCTTGAGCAAGTTCTTTTTATATGGATCTGCTTGGCAAGCACAAAATAACTGTTACGTGTCTCTTTGAACAGGCTACAATGATGGTCAGCTTCGAGTCTTGATTTCCTCCACTTGCGTTCATGCTTCCGACGCACTTCGAGCTTCGTGGATAGACCTTGTTATACCACGGTTGATGCAGTCTAGTACTTCTGGTAGATCTTATTCCGGAGAATTGCTTGTCCAAAAGATAGTAGAAACAGCTCTATTGTAATGATCAGCAAGATCCTCTGTTTGATGGATCAAGGGAATCTAACAGTAAGTGAAATCAGCTCAAAGATGGACAATCCATCAAATTTGCTTGCGTGGAAAAACGTGACTTGCTTCGGCAATTGATTCTGTGGCGTATTTTGATAACACAAACTGATGATCTGATAGCCATGGGGTCTACAAAAACAAATCCATAACAGGGTTTTCTTCTGTCGTGATGAAAAGAAACAGTGAATTAGTCACCACACAGCAATGTTCAAAGTACGGAAGGATGGTCCGTTTCAAGGTTGGAGTTTCAGCTCACTCTTGAATAGTACACCAATACCTCCACCATAGTTATCCGAGTCACGAGGGACACTCAAAAATGAGTAACCGGGAGGGGTTAACTCGCCTATGATGACTGGTTCAACCATGTCTCAGTGATGATAAGGCAGTCTATATTATTGGCAAGAACATATTCAGAGCAACTGATTGTCTTATTTATGATAGAACGGGCATTCCACACTGCAAATTGCATATGGGAAGGAGTTTTTGTTGTGTCATTTGAAATTAGCTTTGGTCTGTTGCCTTTACTTCCTCTGTGGGTAGGCTTCTTAGAATTAATACCAAGTTCTATGATTGTATTCCAAACTTGATGAGGCACTCTACTAGTACTAGAATTAAAAGTCAATAACTGATCTCTGTTATAACACATTGTGTTACTGCCAGGAAGATGGGTGATTAGCACTTCAGTACTACAAAATGAAGGTGTCAAAAACACAATCAATAGTGTGTAGCCAAGTAGAGAAAGTATATAGTCTAATGGTAATATAGTACTACCACTGGTCCTATATATGGATGCCATGTATAGAGAGAATGGATGTGATGATCAAAAACAAAAATCACTTTCCTGCTTCACGGAGATTCCAGAAAATCATCAAAGTTGTCCAAGGTGTTAATAGCAAATGTTCAAATACACAATATTACTGGTGATGAGCAAAAACCAAGTAATTGTGAACAATTTCTACAGAGAGATGTGAGAGGCAACCTTCTCAGGTGCACACCAACATTACTTTTTATGTGCTATGGTGCTATGGTTTTCTTCATTAAAATAGGCAATCAAAGATGCACAATAAACCAACCTACCGAACCCGCAATCAAAGATGCACAGTAAACCAACCTACCGAACCCGCAATCAAAGATGCACAGTAAACCAACCTACCGAACCCGCAATCAAAGATGCACAGTAAAAAAACCTACCGAACCCGCAATCAAAGATGCACAGTAAACCAACCTACCGAACCCGCAATCAAAGATGCACAGTAAACCAACCTACCGAACCCGCAATCAAAGATGCACAGTAAACTAACCTACCGAACCCGCAATCAAAGATGCACAGTAAACCAACCTACCGAACCCGCAATCAAAGATGCACAGTAAACCAACCTACTGAACCCGCAATCAAAGATGCACAGTAAACCAACCTACCGAACCCGCATTCAAAGATGCACAGTAAACCAACCTACCGAACCCGCAATCAAAGATGCACAGAAAACAACCTACCGAACCCGCAATCAAAGGTGCACAGAAAACAACCTATCTAACCCTTTTAGAGTGTGCCATAGTTGTTCATGTAAACTCAAATCTGTGAATCTAGATATCATCTTGCACACCGCTTATATTTGTTAAAAGAATCACACCTGATACCATATACTTGTATGTGCATAACTTTCGCATTTATTTTTTCACACAACATTGATCTGTTTTTATCAAACTACAATTGAAAGCATTTAGTCGAGGATTTGATAAACACTTTTCACCACATTTTACACCAAATTACAATTTAAAGTATGTAGCGCGTACCTTGTATGGCTAGGCTAATTAAGACTGGAATATCGGTTTGTATCAAGGCATTGACCAAAACCTTCTGAACTAACATAATGAATCAAATTTGATGTGTGCCCAGTAAAAAGTGGAGAAATAGACTATGGGACGTAGACCAAACAACCAACTATATAACAAATTCTGTAGTCCCCATATGGGGGCTAAGGGAAAACCAAGTGTAATTTCATAATAAATGATTAAATCATATAACAGTCTGTTCCCGCGCATAAAACTGGCACATTTTCTTGAAAATAAATAAAATATCACCTCAATTTCTCTTTCCCAATATCAGTGACCAGTGAATATGTATATACTTCAGCAAACCATTAAATAACAATATTACAATGGGCCCGGTATGCGGAACCATTGTTATAGCTAGGTGTTATCACCTACACGATTCGTGTTGAGTAACAAAATACCCGTCCTCTTTCCCAATAACTAACCAGTTTACATTATAATATAGGTCGTTGACCCTAAGTTTTAATCTGAAAACGCGTTAAATTGAATAGAAATGTAGTTAAGCAATAAGTTACGGATTTAATTCTGCACAAAGTTGTTAGGTCAAAGCTTGCCCAGCAACATTTTGTCATGATGTTTGTTTGTCTTTCTTCCTTTTCGAATAAATGATGAAAAATATGGTCAAAGTTAATTGAACACGCACTTAGAAGCTCAAGATTTACTTATATGTGAATGAGGATAAGTATGTTGTGTTTACGTCATTAAAAATACTTCGTCTAAATCGGTAACACCTGAATCTCTTCAACCTCGAGACAATATAACAATGG
>JAMKCH010037894.1:0-13963 GCA_023653785.1 Ophioderma brevispina | reverse complement strand
CAGATAGAAAATGACACCTTTAATTTGTCATGTAATCTGTCTGTGCTATATAGGAGGATTTACTGTTTCATTTTTTTTCAAAATGGTGGACAGTGGCCATTTTGAAGATGTCAAGATGCTCTCAAAACTTTTGAAAAAACAAACCATCTTTAATGTATTTTCTATGCCTCAAATAAATTAAATAAAACACTTATTTGCCATTTTTGCCCCATCTGGTATCACAGATAAAAGAATTCATACTTTCAATTAACCGGCGGATGGCCCAGCAAATTGGATTTAGGGGCCAAGATGAAATTTGAACTTCATAACACCCATTTAAATGGATTTTATGCTTTAGAAATAGGAAATGCACTTGTTTGTCATGTTGGCCCATCCGTGTATCAGAGATGCAAGATTTTTACTTTGTCAACATGGGCGGATAGCGGCCATTTGTATTTTAGGTTCAGATGATATTAAATTTCATTTAAAAAAACCTTTTTTAATGGATTTGATATGCTAGAAATAGTAGGAAATGACCCTGTTTGACCTTTAGCTCATTTGTATTGCCAGAGATATGAGGATTTTTGTTTTTCAAAATGGCAGATGACGGCCATTTTGTATTTCATAGGTCACACAACTTTCTGGGACTCAATTTTATGCAACTTTTAAGAGATTGTTAAGCTTTGAACTTTACGTACCAGAAAAGGCCAAGAAACCTTCTGTTGCAATTTTTTTTGGGTCAGATGTGAAAATGTCATATTTTTATACTAATTGGGAATTTCCAAAACGGTAACAGTAATTTCAATCATTTTTCCCCAAGAGTCAAGGACCCTTGAGGTCAAATTGTTCAAGAGTCAAAATGAAAAATGAAGGGTTCAAAAGTTTATTTTATTGAAAATTGAAGTGTCAAAATTTTGTTCCGTTGTTTTTTAACCGCGGGCTTTCCATGGATCCAAAGCCTTGTTGCCTTAACCACGGCTTACTATTTTATTAAGCCTTTAATTTGTTAACAATGGCATGGCCCTGTACTTGTAATGATGGAATGACCTTATTCTGAGGAATGACCCTTTATTCGTAAATGAAGCCCCGCTTAAGGGGCAAAGGAAACCCTTTAATTGATAAATGAAGGAATGACCCTTTAATTGGTAAATGGAGAGGAATGACCCTTTAATTGGTTAATGAAGGAATGAGCATTAATGGGAAAAGGAAGGATGACTCTCTTTATTTGGTTAAAAGGAGGGAATGACCTTTAATCGGCAAATGAAGGAGGATAGACCCTTTAATTGGTAAATGAAGGGGTGACCTTAATTGGTTAATGACGGAAATGCCCTTTAATTGGTAATGAAAAATGACCTTAATTGATAAATATATGTAAATGAAGGAATGACCCTTTAATTGGTGGTAAATGAAGGAATGACCCTTTAATGGTTAAATGAAGATGACCCTTTAATTGGGAAATAAATAAAAGAATACCCTTTAAATTTTAATTGTATATGAAAAGGAAATGGTTCCGTCTGTATCCTGTAAAGCAATAATGGCACATTTTTTGAAGAGCGCCCCCAATTTTCAAAATTTGTATTTTGGACAGTTCCGTTGGTGATTGTCTAGGCTTAGGAACACTATACCTGCGAACGAGAATGTAAAAAATGGGTATTATCATAAATATAAAGCGATTTGAATTAGAATTTGGATCCCAGATTGAACTTAAAGGCGCAACGAGAGATTTCACATAACAGGGTCCCTAAAAAAGTGAAAATTCTGAATTTTTGCCACTAATTTAAAGATTTCTATCAAAAATGTCCCCATGTGAAAGGATAAGCTGAGAAAGATTTCTTAAGTACAAAAATTGTCAAATTTCTAATTTATATAGGAGCAAATAAGCGAAATTTAGCCTAGTTTTATATTGAAAATTGAGCAAATGAAAAAAATCAAAAATATTGTTTTCATTTTCAAGGCATTTCTGTAGCCAAAGACAAGGTACGAAATCTATTTTGGGTCTTTCTAAACGAAAATAACTACATCTAAAAGCAATATATGGGTGCCCAAAAAGCTCTCGTTGCACCTTAACGGCAGAGCTGGAAATTGCTATACTTATGTCCGTCATGATGAAATCATGACCACCTCGAGAAAATAACCTCTAACTTGATTGCCTGAATCAATAAAACAAACTAATGATGAGGCGTAGAACGTACATTGGCGCTCGCTGCTATTTCCGGCTTATTTCACATGGAAGGAAGTTTCCAGCAATCGGTTGAATTAGTAGCGGGGGAATCCGATAATATATTCTTATTGCAAAATTGCTTCGTTTGGGAGACACAGACATTCTTTAGCTAACCATTCACAGGTATGGCTTATACTAGCCAGTACCAATGCAACCGTGTAAATAAAAATCTCTTTTTTGAAAAAATTGGGGGCGCTCTTCAAAAATATGTGCTAATAATTGCTTTTATACCTACCCGACTATATGGGACAATATTTTCTGGTAGAAAAATCCCCCTCCCCCTTGCAGCAATAAAAAAAATCCATTCATGTAATTGGTTTCCCACGGATTTTTTGGTAGCAAAGTCAGAGGTCACCAGTAAGCCATCAATGGTTGTGTTTGACGATGTTTTTGTAATTAGTATGAATCATTGATGGAGCCTTGGCCCATGCACCTGAGAGTCATGCATGGGCGGGGGGACTACTAATTAGCGTGCCCGGAGCATGCATCTAAGGTCACAATTTGCGTTAATGCTGACATATGCATATGCACAATGTAAATTGTCCGTGACAGGGTGAACGTTGATCGAGTATGAGTTGGGGGGTATATGTGGGTGATGACACTTCAATCCCGGTAGTCACAATATAGCCTGATGCTTTCAAACAATCAATAATAGCAATAATAGCGATCTCCTCCTTCTCGATCTCATGTACTGTGCAGTCAACGAAGCAGATCAAAATAGGATTAATTGGGAATTCTGCGGGCATTTGTCTATGCAAATACGGACAGAAATAAAAGTGAACTGAGCGCTCGACCTTATCAGGTTGTACCTGCATATATTAATTAAACATGGTCAAGAACTAGAAAGTGATAACTATCAAATGGGTTATTACGTGATCACAATGATTTTGCGCCGGTGACCCAGGTCATCCAGGCTATACCGTATTGTCTCATATACGGTATCTCGCGTACTATAAACAGCTTGAATTTGCGAGGAAGAAACATTCCAACCAATTAGACATCCTAATCACATTTGCGGATACAGGTAAAGTATTAATACCGACTATCCCACTATAAACAGCTGTATAACAACAACCCTAAAGAGGAATTTGCCGTTATGATTGGAAGAGAAATTTGATGTTTTATTTGAGAAAACACATATTTCGTTAAAAGTCATGAAAAATGCTCTAAGAACTTTAGTACAGTAAAACCTTTTTACGATACATCGTATTTTTAACGGTATAGATAAGGCAGCTGGGCTTCCGGTTTCCTACCGTTAAAAACGTTGTTTTTCTACAGTGTGTCGTGCACGACAGAAAATACCAAATCACATCTTAAAAAATATGCAAAAAAAAAAAAAAAAAACCGGTTCGAAAAAAATTGGGGTTGCTTCTTTCTGGAAATGTCCTCAAGCCTCTTTAAATCGTCCAATCCAATCCAAATTGAAGCGGGGAAAAGTTATGCAGCTAAGAAGCGGTTCTTTCACGTTTCATCAAATAGGCAGACTTCCGAGATGAGGAATTTGTCATTGAGACAATAGAATAGAGATACGATATCTATACATGATATATCGTAAAAACTATTACAATTATAATTCATAAAAATATAAAAACCTAAAAAATTAATTAAAAATTAATAAGATATATCTTTTTTTTTAAAGTAACAAAACCGTGTGATAACAGTTCTCCGTACCCGGCTACTACGATTTTGCTGCTACTAGTCACAGATACGCATTCGAAAGCGCATAACCCTGTCAATTACGTCATCCTCGTACGCTTTACAAAATAAGCACACCCGAGTCAAACATGTTCGGGAAAACATTGCAATATGCACGTTAGGCAAGATGCTAACATTGGGGGATAGTCGAATTATATTAGTATATATTTCTTCGGTAAAATCTGGTAAGCAAACGTGTGGTATGCCCTCAATGAATTGAATGGATTTTCGCACGGGAAGTCTGCCTATCTCCTGCCACACCGGTTTTTTTCTGTTCTAATGGAGACAAAGAAAATGTTCAAACACAAATATAACATCTAGAATACTCATAATAACCTTTATTTTAAATACACGCTACAGTATAAGTAAATATGTTTCCATGACTTATATAGTTTTGTAACGCAACATTGACTTTCAGTCCTAATACACCTAAAGTCTATACCTGATGCCAGAAATTAAACATTGACGTGGGAGAGTGTGACCATATTCCCCCGTAGCGCGCCGGTTTCAAGCTCGTTTTTGGCACTTGCTGGATTTAATTAGGGCCGTGAATATTGGGAGAACACTTACCCTGCCAGTGGAGCCCTTACTGCTCAGCAAGTCCAAACCAGATAATTGGGGTGTTACCAAAAGTGACAAAGAGTTGATACAGACAGTGGAGGCTACTACTTGATGAAGAGTTGAAAAATCTGCGTCGCTAGCTATCATCTTGCATTCCTGTGGCAATATCGTAACTTTCAAAAACTTTGATATGGCCGCTGAATGCTTTGTTTGGCATTTAAAGTGCCAAAATTAACTTGAAGTTTTATGTCCAAAAGATGGATTGAGTTGAGAACTACTCCAGGTGACTCTATGTCATTCGAACGTCGGGAACATATATTTAAACATGAGAAATTCATGTTAGTTACACAAAAAGCTATCAAAATGCATATAATGTGTTCGTTTGGCTATGGTCTCGAGGCCATTCCATTATGGTTCAGAGTGCACGTGTGACTAGATTCGTTAACAACACATATAAACAGTTTTTATCCGTTGGGCAAAGCCCTTTCTAAAGACAAAGAAACCGACTTATTTTCGGGGTCCAGACCAAATTACTTGCCATATCGCTCAAAAGACAGTGTGTTTGTAACTGATGTGTAACAATTGATTTCTGAATGTTACCCCCATTGAAGTTGGCCATTACCGTAACAAATTAAAACGATAAACGGACCTCTTGAGGCTTGGTTAATTATGTTTCGCTGCACTGTATTGATGGGACAGTGATTACCCTGTAAGCAGCTAGTAAGAGCCTTAGAGCTCACGTCCGCAATCTTGATCAGACTGGCACCCAGTGCTTCTTTGCAGAAGTTACTACCATGAACAAGCTTTCAGCTGGTCGTAAATGTTATATAAAAATTATTTCCCCTCATCTCCATTCATGTCCTCACTAATCCCCAGATGATAATCTCTCGAACCTTTTGGACTCCCTTGACTAATACTTTGCATCCTTCCAGCCTATGCAGAGTATTTTTTGATCAATAACATGACTGATAGCCGATTCGTTTCGTTTCTGAAACATATGTTTTTGCGCTTTGGCATGGATTTTTCTGCTTTTGCAGAGGTAATTGGCTCTGCATCCCAACTTATATCAGTTTTCAAAATTTTGTCGCCCTGCTTATATTTGCTCTAAAACAAAAGAGGCGATTTGCATGGAGTCCAACACTTGCATACACTGTACATGTTTTTATTTGCCCTTTTTATGGATACCGCTAATAAACAAAACACATTATCGTCCATGTGCTTTGGAATCGTTTACTGAAACATTTTTTATTGATTATTCGGACAGGTCCTGGATACCACAAGAAAGCCTCTACAGGAAGCTTATTTCCACTGGGTCCATTGTAACGGACGAATGGGACAGCCAGGGTTAGTCAACCTCGCCTCTTTTCGAAACTGACTGTGGATGTGTCATGCACAGGTAACATGCGACCGCGGCTTAACGGCCCCTCCGAAGGACGGGATATATCATCGTTCAGTTCGTAATTCCAACCTGAACCACGGGAGAGCTGATTTCCATTTTAATCAATCGTCTTGTACAGATTAATTCTAGATTTAGTACCCGATTAAATCATTGCAAGTGGTCCCGCCGGGAATTGAACGGACCTCCAGCACCAATACACTAACCAGTGGGCTATAAGTGGTTCTTGAAAGTTCCTTAGAGGGAAGAAGATAAGATATCTGTTTGTCCTGGATTTTTTCCATTGTTTCGTTGAACAAAGTTTCCATTTATTATTACAAGGTAAACCCAACAGTGGTTTTAATTATTAAAGGAGATTTTTGTGACTCTACATTCCCACCTTCTGTTTGAGAAAGGCTTATTCACAAAAAACTTGTAGTGATTCCGATCTTGCGGTTTGGTCCCATATGGTGAGACCACTCTGCCGTATACTTTCTATCCGTGCGAATGTTTTACAGAAATCAGATATAACCGAACTTGAGGTATTTATAAATTAACATACAGACGATGTAAAAATCTCAACTTCAAAGTCGGGGCGCGAGAGGTTGGTTGTGGATCACGAAATGCCCCTTTATTTAACCCACTGGTCCAGGACGGACAGAGGTTTTACATCAAACTCTTAACGCCGAAATTAACTGCGGACATTTTAGAACAGGTATATATATTGAGGCTCTGTACAGGGTGAGTCAAAAATGATTGTTCCCCATATATTCTGTTTTTTCTTGTCAAACTGTGAAAGGTAACTCTTAAATTGCAAACAGTTCAAAAGTACATTTAAATAGCTTTCACGGGAATTTGAATTATTCAATTTGGTTGCAGGTAATCAATACTGCACTATTTAAATAACTAAACGCCCTCAAATTGCTTTGTACAAGATTCTATTGATTTGGTTATCAAAGTGCAAATTTAACGTGGGATACCTTAATGTAGGCTTTACACACTGGGGGATAAATGGTAATAAATGCCCCAATGAGTATAATACCTGTAGGCAAGGGTTATGCAGGGAGGGAGCAAAGCATGAGGATCCCCAATTTCAGATGCCTCAAGGCACCTTCATGGCCCAGAGTATCTGGAAACACGAAGCCTCCATGAAGTTCAACGGCTGATTCGAATAAGATTCCCTCGACTGGCAGAACCCCGTCTAAGAGATTGGTCTACCATCAAGTGACTAAGTTAACAATCAAGGGACTGTTCGAAACAGACCATCAGAGGAAAAGGAAAAGTGCAAGTTGGTTATTTTTTGAAAATGTAAGTTATGTATTATGCCCAGCAAGTGCAATTCTATTTTGACTGTTTAGAATTCTTCAAGGTTGGAATGAACTCGTTTTTTTATAACTAAGCAAGACCAAATTGATTTGAGAAAATACACACCAAAACAGGTTTCAATTTAAGTGATACATATAATTGGCCAACCAAATGTCAAAGGTCACACTTTTTTAAATCAATTTCTTCAAATATTCTATCTGAAAATGCGACAAGCAAGAAAGTTCTTTGCTATCTCGTTTTTCTGGCTCCTGGTTTGTGAATTACCAGGTTAAATGTTTACTGTACTACATTGGGGACTTTTCCCTAAATTGGTGCACGCGGCAATTTGGGAGCCCTCTAAAAAGAGGCCATAACTTGAAAATAAAATACATGAACTTGGGAGTTTGTGACATGGTGGCTGCGAAGTAATTATTTGTTAATATACAGTATATAGTATCTTTTTTTCTAAAAAGGTTACAAATATTTTTAATATTTTTTTTTCATCGGGGACCAATCATTTTGACTCACACTGTACGTGGCCGTGGAACCGATCCGATTGCATGGTTACCCGATGAGGGAATTGTAAACATAGTGCTGGCCGGATACGGTAAATTTATACTTATACGCTAATATAGGATAATTTTCCTCACCTATAAACACGCTAATAGGATTCCGGTATTTTACCGTCAACAACGAAATTTTGAACAGTGAAAATGAAAGCACGGTTTATATAGGGACCGATTACGTAGACGGCCAAGTTAAAACAAAAGTTTGCAGGTTTTTTGTACTGGTTTGTCCAATACAACTTCGAAACGTTATCGGTAGGTGGTTTACAAACACCATCAAGTTGCAATTTATGAAAAAAATCGTATTCTCAAACAATATTTCCTCATCACTTTTAAGGAAATTAAGAAACAAAATTATGAAAGCGGGCAAATTCATGGTGGGACACTTCTGTGTGGGTGGTAGGTCCAGGCCCATAGCCGGGAATTTATGTGGGGGGGAGCGGGCGTGCGGATGTGCAGAAGTGGAACCTTTGCGTTACCAACAAACCAATTTTTTTCGGCTCGCTGCGCTCGCAGGTTGACCAAAAATGTTTTTCCCCGTGCGACCTGCTAACTTCTGAGAACGGAGGGGAGGGGAACATCATCGAAGCGTTGAGAAAAGAGGAAATAAAACACGCCATGCGTTATGATTTAGTATTAATCGCTGCTTTCATCATTCATATAAATATAAACCTAAATTTAAAAAGCGGCAAATTTGATTCATGGACCAGAGCGGATCTCACATGACAGAGCGGACCTTCAACATCATAAAGCGGACTGTTGTCTATTTTTTTTGAGGGGGGGGCGTCGACCCCCCGCACCCCCCCCCGGCTACGGCCCGGTTTAGGGAATGACTACAGTAGTGAAAGATGCGGAAACTTATTGGAGCGGTTGACAAGCCATTGTAGTAGGCCACCCTTCTTGGACATTTGCCAGGATCCGTCCTCTGGTGGTTGTGGTACAGATTCCAGCCCAAATCAACCCTTAATTGTGATATATATACGTTTATTTTAGGGAAGAGCAGCATCACCAATTTAGCCTTTAATAGTCCCAACACATACACCTACATTCAAAACAGAATGGAAAGCTTTTTATGTTTTACATTACAGATTAGGCATGATGTGGAAATGCCAATGTGGGCGAAGGGTGTTTTGGGAGCATTTTAGCCAAAAACATACATTTTTGGGCAAAAAATGATTTTTGTGAGATATTGGTATTTTTGACAATTATAAGTAACATGCACCCTCTAGGTAAGTAGGTTTCAGAACGATAGTGTGTCCCAAAAGCGCCCAATAAAGCTTCTAAAGTTTACAAAAAATATACAGTAAGTATAGGCGATTATGGGTAAAATATCTACGTTTTTCTTCAACTTCATGTTCTAACACGATAAATAGTTAAATTTTTAGCTTAGCATCAAAACGTCTGTGTTTATGTTCTAAATTGAGATGAAAATACTGATCTACCATGGCATTCGGATTAGGTATGATGTGGTACTTCCAATATGAGCCAAATGTTATGTTTGGGTCATTTTAGTCAAAAACTACATTTTTGGGTAAAAAATGATTTTTGAGATATGATATTTTTGACACAAAAAGAGGAAGGAGAATCTATATAACATGCCCCGACTCTAAGTAAGAAGGTTTCAGAACTCTATTGTTCCCCAAAAGCGCACATAAGCTTCCACGTTACAAAAGTCTACAGTAAGGTATAGGCTATATTGGCGAAAAGAACCCGTTTTCTCAAATTGATGTTTCTAACACCTGAAAAATTAGTTAAAACTTTTAGCTTAGCAGTGAAACGTCTGGGTTTTAATGTTCTAAATTGAGCGGAAAAACTTGAGCTACCCTTGGCATTCACATTAGTATATGTGTGAACTGCAATATGAGCCAACAGTGATTTTTGGTCCTTTAGTCAAAAACATACATTTTGGGGAGAAACTTATTTTTGAGATATTGGTATTTTTGGACTTTTATAACATGCCCCATCTATGTAATGTAGGTTTCAGAACTATATGTGTCTCAGAAGCTCACAAAAGCTTGCGAAAGTTGCCAAAATCGATATAGTAATATGGAAATATTGAGCGAATGTGCATTTTTTCTCAAATTAATGATTCCACCAAAACCTGAATAAACTAAACTTTAGCTAAGCATGCAAACCATTCATGTTTTAATGTTTCGAAAATTTGCTATAATACTTGAAATAACCATTTCAGTATTTTGGGCCATTTATTCAAAACTCAATTTTGGTAGATAATGGTACACATGCCCTTTCTTTGTTAATACATTTTAAAACTATATCATGCCTAGACACTTAAAATAAGCTTTTAAGAGTACAAAAGACAAAGAGGTATAGTGATATTGACTGGAAATTTGTGTTTTTCGTAAAATATGTTGTATGAAAGGTACTTTAAAGTAAAACTTAGTTCCTTTTTCAAAAGTCCATATTCTGCAAGTGTAAATTCTATCCCGCTAACAAGTAATTTCAATATTTGACAAATGCATTAAGGAGTTTCTTGGTAAGTGCTTTTTATGAAATGTTTTCTGCGGAGGATGTACTGAATAGCTTACTACTTGCACAGAAATAAGTACCGAATACGATACAAAACGTGTGTATCGTGCCCAAACATGTCCTGCACTCCCGGCATGAAAAGGGGATTTGAGTGGGTTTTTCTCTACCGCCTACCGGGCCGGTGATTGAATTTCTTTAACTCCATTGTTTGCTGAAGTCTATTGTGTATCCACAGTCACTGATATTGGGGAAATGAAATTGAAGTGACAATGTTATTTTTCAATAAAAAGTGCCAGTTTTTGTGGTGGGAAGAGACGATTATATGATTTTAATATTAATTATGATTTACAAACTTGGTTTCCCCTAGCCCCCCGATGGAGACTACAAAACAACAGCATAAAGGGACATGCCCCTCGACTATTGCGGTTGGGCTGGATTGTTGGCTGGGCCTATACTCGATTCGCGCTGATATAGTGGGGGGGGGGGGGTGGGGGGGACGGGGGGACAACCTTTACTTTTTTACGGGTGGGTGCTGTTTTATGAGGGGCGAACAACAATTAAACTTTGCAGCACTCCTACTCCTTGTTCTTAATACTGTGTGCCCTACGGTCAATGTGATGTGCATGGTCAAAACATCGAGGGTCACTGGTAAGTAAAGTTCGTTAAAATGTGCAATACAGTAACTGTACGGCAGGTGCGCTATTGAATCGAATCCTGAATATGATAACAAGGGCTTTTGCGCTCTTCCCCAGGTGTATGGGGCCTCATCATTGACTTCCCATAACGTTTACCCTAAACAATACGACTAATACAATAGTCAAAAGACAATAACCACTCATAGATGGGCCAACGTAGTTCTTATAGTTGAAGCAACATTTGATTGAAGTCGGTTTGGAAAATGAAACTTTGCCTAAACACATAAAACGCAAACACAATTTGTGCAATTACGTGGGCCTAAATAACCTTCTTTAGCATTGAAACGTCTGTGTTTAATGTTTCTAAATTGAGCTGAAATACTTCAGCTACATGGCATTCACATTAGGTATGATTTGGAACGCCAATATGAGCCAAAGCTGTGATTTTTGGGTCATTTAAGTCCAAAAAACATACAATTTTTGGGTAGAATTATTTTTTTGAGATATTGTATTTTTGGACATATTTTAACATGCCCTATCTATGTAAGTAGGGTTCAGAACTATATTGTGTTCAGAAGCTCAACCAAAAAGCTTCTAAAGTTGCCAAATATATATAGTAAGGATAGGAACAATATTGAGCGAAAAAATGTGAATTTTTCTCCAATTATTGATTCCAAAACCTGAATAAGAGCTAAACTTAGCTAAGCATTCACAAAACATGTCAGGTGTTATGTCGAAATTTAGCTATAATACTTGCAATACCATTCAGTATTTGGGCCATTAGTCAAAACATCAATTTGGTGAGAGAAATGGTAAACATGCCCTTTCTTTGTAAATGAATTTTAAACTAGATCATTGCCTTAGCACTTAAAATAAGCTTTTTAAGAGTAAAAAAATACAAAGTAAGATAGGTGATATTGACTGGAAATTGTGTTTTTCTCAAAATCAGTTTATGAAAGGTACTTTAAGTAAAACATAATTACCTTTTCAAAAGTCCATATTAGGCAAGTGTAAATTCTATCCGCTAACAAGTATTGCAAATTTGACAAATGCATAAATATAGTGCCGTGGGCATTGCTTTATGGTGGTTCTGCGTAGTATGTACTGAATAGCTTACTCCTTGCACATAAATATGACCGACGAATACGATACAAACGTTGGGTATCGGGCACAAACCATGGTCTGCCACTCCCCTGCCAGGAATGAAAGGGAAATTTGAGTGTTTTTCTACACCGCATAACGGGCCGGTTGATTGAATATCTTTAAACACCTCCTTGTTTGCTGCAGCTATGGGGTATCCACTAGTCATGATATTGGGGAAATGAAATTGAAGTACATTTTATTTTTCAAGAAACTGTGCCAGTTTTATTTGTGGGACAGACGATTATATGATTTAAATAGTAATTATGAATTACACTTGGTTTCCCTAGCCCGATGGATACTACAAAACAACATCATAGAATGACATGTCCCATCGACTATTGCGGTTGGGCTGGATGGTTTTTTGGCTGGGCCTAATACTCGATTCTCTCTGATATAGGGACAACCTTTACTTTTTACGGGTGAGTGCTGTTTATGAGGGTCGAACAACAATTAAACAAACTTTCAGCACTCTAATCCGTGTTCTTTAATACTGTGTGCTCTACGGTCAATGTGATGTGCAGGGGTTTCAAAACATAGAGGGTCACTGGTAAAAGAACGTACTTTAAAATTTGGAAATATTACCTGTATCGGGCAGGTGCGCTATTGAATCGAATCCTGAATATGATAACATGGCTTGTGCTCTCTTCATTCACCCAGTGATATGGGGCTCATTATTACTTCCATACGTTACTAAAACTAATACGACTAATAAAATAGTCAAAGACCAATAATAACCAACTCATAGATGGGCCAACGTAAAAGTTCTTATAGTGAAGCACATTGATAGTCGGTTTGGAATGAAACTTTTGGGCTACACCTCAAACGCAAACACAATTGTGTAATTAACGTGGCCTAAATTAACTTCTCTTTATTAGTCTAAAGATTTCGGGGAATTACTTTGTCTTGTACATTTGGAACATGTGAAGGAAAAAACCATAGTATAAACCTACCTTGTAGACCTATACTGCTCACTAGGAATTTAATTTCCATGCTTACCCATCTTATCATTTTTAGTTTTTTCTTAATTGTGATGCCATTTCTTAACCACTTGCAATCAAAATTCTAAACATGTTTAAACAAAACACTTTAATAAAGATGCGTTTTTGCAGTGACCACAGAAGCCGTTTAATTTCTAAACCAAACGTTTTTAAATCAATGTGAATGATTTAGACATCGAAATTGTACAGAAAAGTAAGTAACATAATTTCGGTTTGTACTTGGCCCTTTGTCCTTTCAAGTCACTTTCAATTGTTAGGCAGCGAAGCGAATCTTGATAGATCAAAATGCTTCTTCCCTATCACCTAATGGATCAGACCAAAACTTTTTCCCCAGCTCCTATAGCATCGTGAATCGAGTATAACCCATGCTGCTTTAAATAACTGATCAATATATCGGCAATTGATACCACGCAATCTCATGTAATTTCCACACTGTCGTCGGGAGCATCGGAGAACGTTTTTTAACACACCCTTCAACTTCCCATGAGATTTCGGGTAATTGTTAAAAATTATCATCAAGATTAATTTTGCACCGCGAAACTATTTTTGAGGTGGGAATAGGGGTAATTTAGAAATTTGTGTTGACTCAAACTTAGAAAGTTAGAAAAAAATATTGGTTTTAGTTCATTTTAAAATTTGCATCTTTCCCAGTGTGTACATTTTTGTCGTCTGCAATAATTGGGATTATTAAACCTCGAGGTTTATGCACCTATTTTGGCAAAAACCAGAATTTTTTCGCAAATGCTTTTTCATATTGTCAAAATAGATTATTGGTTTTATATAACGCTGTCGAAACAATAAAAATTGCCAGAACAAAAGTGCTTGAAAAGTACAGTACACACAACTTCTGGCTTTTAAATTACATATGATAGTTGGGCTATACCATACAAAATTGAGGATTCCAGGGGTAAATCGTCGTGGTTCCAAATACAAGCGGAAACCTTTAAAAATTGGTGTATTTCATTGCGCAATGTAAGCCGCTTGTTCCGATTAAACTG
>JAMKCH010037893.1:0-14853 GCA_023653785.1 Ophioderma brevispina | reverse complement strand
TATATCTTCTCATTATAGCCATTTATTTGTGTAAGAAAAAAATTATACAGAAACATACTAAATGCAGAGTCTATTTCCTAC
This sequence comes from Ophioderma brevispina, assembly GCA_023653785.1. Classification (NCBI taxonomy): domain Eukaryota; kingdom Metazoa; phylum Echinodermata; class Ophiuroidea; order Amphilepidida; family Ophiodermatidae; genus Ophioderma; species Ophioderma brevispina. The sequence continues at coordinate 14,772 of JAMKCH010037893.1, read as the reverse complement.
TATGTGGGACCTCTGACACCTAGCAAAGGATCACCCCATATGGGGCATGGTTAGTGATTTTTTGTGATTATATCTAACCATTGATTTGAGGCAGAAAAATGTATTTTAAAAAGGCAGCTATTTTGGCCCATGTGACCTTTCTGACCCAACAAAGAACCACCGTACGGTACAACTAGCAGTTGTTTCTTCTTAACAAGTCTGGTAATCAGGGGTCTGTGTTTCCTGCACTCAGTCGTAAATCTCATCACTGTGCAGTCTTGCCTGAGTGGACCGAATTTGTCCAAGCACTGTTAGGTGTGTTATGAAAAGGTCTGTTATGTATGCCATAAGTGGTGAGTAGTAGGTTTACGGACAGGAATGTAGCATCGTAGAGAATTGACAAAGAGACAGATGAGAGTTTGGTCATCAAGGTCAAAGCGCTATTAAGGAGGAGCTAAGGTTGTAAGAAAGAAGAAGGATGAAACATAAAAAGAAACAGCAAAAACAAAAAGTTAGCAAACTCCTACTCTTTAATATCAGCTGTCTTTTCAAGACTTAAATTGTCTTTTCAATTTGATTACAGGCCTTAACCAATTGACACTCATAATTAACAGCTATTTATTCTTTGGGTCAAAGGTCATACAACCTATTGCCAGGCCCTACCAGTAGGGCGAGGGAGGCGATCCCCCCATTTCCCTGTTGAAAAACCATTCACTCCTCCCTAAACAACTTGGTTACTGATTGCGAAGGGTCAAGTGTTTAAAATTTAAAATATTGTTGTTGCCTAAACTTTGCGTAAAATAATGTAAATATTTTAAGGTGTGGGTCTTATATGCTACTTTCGTGATAAAGTAACCCCATAAGTTCCAAACAATAATCATGGTTATTATTTTATCAAGCGAAAACATGCTTCAAAAAACAACTGACCTTCTGCTGTCTCCTTTTAAAAACATTCCTACTTCGAGAGTGGGTTTGAAAAGAAGCTTGCCGTGGCAAATTATGGCACCGCATATTGGTGTTGACATGAAGCCAACAAGAAAAAGGAGAGATGAATTGGTAAGTTCTATTTTACATACCAGGGGAGTGATTCTTCATGATTTTTTTCCTGATTTCAGGAATTTTTATATTTTCAAATTTCCTCCGCAACTTTATTAATTTCAGCACCGATTCTAGCATTTTGGGTCATTTGTACGGCTGTTTTTCAGGATTTTTTTACCAAATTCAGGATTTTTTTCCACAACTCATCACACCCCTGATTTTACACACTCCAAGATATTGTAGTCTAGGCTGAAAAAATGCATTTCTATACTGCCCTCTGGAATTGATACGAAATTACATGGGATACAACCGCGCATGCGTAGAGCCAGACACGATCGTCTTTGGTAGATTGCAGACATATTTGAAACAGCCCATGAAGAAATTTTGAAAGGGCTAAATTTTGCGGTTATAAATGAATAACCCGATATACTCCTGTTCCAGTAGGGCAAAAGGAGTTATAGATCAGAATGGTGCCAATGGCCTACTATACGATTGACAAGGAAAGCCGATGGCAATGCCAAGAACTGAGGGTCGAAAAGCCCGAACTATTAAAAAATGCGGTTTTACTGAATAGGACCAGATGACCAAGCACACTCCTATTTCCAGTATGGAAAAAGGAGTTATATAGACGAAAATGGTGCCGATAGCCCATCACAGAAATAAAAACTTTAAGGGAAGCATGCAATCCCAAGCCTAGAGCAAGAGGGATAAATAAAAGCCCGGTTAAACAATGGCATGAAAATGTGGTTGAATGATCATGTCTCGATCAGCTGTTGCACTTGCAGTCTGCATGCACAGCGGTCTGTTGCGAGAATACGAAGGACGATACCGAGTAAAATCTAATTTTTTTGGAGCAATATCTATAAATTTGGGCTGTCAAGTTGAAAAGCTTTAAATTATAATGAAAAATTAAGGTTTATGACCTTAAGAATCCCAGGGGGGCCTCGAAATCAAATGTGTATGCAGCGCGTAACGAAAACGCGATTTAAGGGTGCTTTTGAAAGGCCAAAACCGCGGAATCCCGCGGATCCCCGGTTAGGGGTCTCAAATAGCCTGATTTCGCACAATAAAGGTGTTTTTTAAGCTTTTTTTTAATAGGACTATCCATCGTTAGGGTACTTTTAATGATTCCAACTATCGGTGATATATTCATTACGTATTGGCATAATACAGCGATTTTACATTTTACAACATTTTTTGTCGCCGTATTTTTGTACCATCTTTATGGGTTTCGGAGCCGAGACGCATCTGCACGCTGGCTTAATTTTATACCCGGAAGTACGTATTAAACTGATATCAAAGATTCATCATAAAGCCATCTTTATCGCCGATATAATCCCTGGATATACCCAGGCCATCGTCATTTTTCCATTTGCGTCACCCGGCCCTGCCCGAAGAAAGGCGTGTGTTACGGCTGTACGGTAAGTACGTATATCCTGTTCTAAAATTGAAAAAAAAAAATTGGCGTCAGCGTTTGAAAAATCTCAAGACTGGTAAAGAATAAACGAAATGCATTGGTGGGAAAAGAGATTCTGCCGTAGCGATTGCGTGTTTTTTTTTACTTTTCCGTGTTTGCGAGCAAACCGAAGTACCCCGACAAAAACGTTCAATTTTCTCGTAGGTTCTATAGTTCAGACCCAATTAACGATACATATTTAAAACAAAACTAGTAACGGCCCTCTGATTCAAAAATCTCCTTAGAACCCCTTTGTTTTCGGAGATTTTTGAGGTTTAGTTTCATTTCATTTTGCATGCATTCGCTATACGGATTGATAACGTTAATCTCTCGCGCAGTATTAATTTTAGATAATATCTTCGCAGACAGTGACACGACTAGACACTTGCCTAACGCCGTAGGCGTGTGTCCAACTTGAGCGGGGGTTTGGTGAGCTCGTTTCTTATTGGTGTTACTTTTCCCGATTTCGGATTTTTTGGTTATTGGCTATGCGTTTACTAATTAATTCAGCTGGTCATATAAATATTTGAAAATACTGATAAAAACAAATGTAATAAAACATGATAATCATTAGAAAAAAATTATGCTCAACTATAAATCCACTTTAATTATTACACCGCATATATTCATGAACATAATCATGTTATTTCATTGCTGATTCCTATTACGCGAGCTATTCCCCAGGGAAATAGATTGAACTCTTTCCTACAACATCCTCGTCCCCAGAGTCAACGTGAGGTTGTATAAAACAATACTACATTTTATATCTGAAATAGGGCACACTTATGTTCCCTTGGTACGGCTACGGGCCTATGTACCTACCCCTCACCTTTCGTGTTCGGGGTGATAGGCCCGTAGCAAGTACCCGGGAACATAGTGTGCCCTATTTCCCACCTCTAACCATGTGAGTATTTGTCTAATATCCTACTCATAAAAGCAATGATTTCGTAATTGGCTATTTGGTCCAAAATATAAATGGTTTAAAAATTAAAAAAAAAAAAAAAAAAAAGTTGATACTTTGGATGTTTCTGGATGGTTCCTTGGGTTTCGGCTTCTTTGGGTTTCATTAGTTGATGAGCATTGGGCCTGGATGAAAAATCAGCTATTTTGTTCAAAATGTCATCAAAATAAAGGATTTTTAAACAAATAAAACACTTTGGATTGTTCCTCAGAAGGTTTTGAGTGTTCCTCCGGGTTTCGGTTCCTTCTCTATTTCAGTGGTAATTAAGCATTGCCCGAAACTCGATTTGGCTATTTTGGTCCAAAATGGTCAATAATAATGTTAAACAAAAGTGAGTACCTTGGATGGTTTCCCTAGACGATTTCCTCGATGGTGTCCGGTGTTTTCGGCTCTTTGTGTCTTAATATGATTGATGAGCATTTCCTGGACCTCAATTTAGCTTTTTATTTTAAAATGTACAATTAACGATTTTTAAAAGAAAGTGAACACTCTGGCTGGTTTACAGCTGGTTTTTGGATGGTTCCCGTTGTTTTGGCTCGCTAGGTGTTTTCTGTGTATCATGGTTGTTAAGCATTGCCTGGAACCCAAATCAGCTATTTCGGTCCACAATGGTCAAAGTACAGATTCCGCTGGTCCAGTTGCCAATGTTCAAATTCTTCTTTCTCTTCTCTTCTTCTTCTTCCTTTGTTTTAGATTTGTGAATTTTGGGGTTTGGGTTTATATGTATAATTTATTGGTCTGTTGCCTGTTTTCGGCTTGGGTTTTCCTCCTCTCTTTTTCGAAAAGGACCCCAATGGAAATAAGCTTCAATATTTTTGGAGGTTTTTGGGCTATCCTTGGACTCTTTTGGTTTTTCATGCAAAAAATTCCGTTTTAAATCTGGTAAATCGTGCAATGCTCATTTTTGTATGTTAATGTTTATTTTTAATAATCTTCTTGCTGTCTTGATGTATTTTGATATGTGAGTACTGAATAATAATGAATGATGAATGTAATCCTTGTTTTAGGGATATATTTCCAATATCAAGTCCTCATTGTAGGGTTTTTTGAGGCATTATCAATCACTTGTTTTTGGGTATATATTTTATCCGAGTCCTCGCTTAGGGATCTTTGCTTTGGTAAAATCTGGTTTTGGTATATATTTCATCCGAATCCTCGTTAGGGTATCTTTGCTTGGGTAAAATCCTTGTTTAAAGGGTCGGTTTGAAAAGTTTTGAATCCTAGCTAGGTTCATTTGAAAGTCATTCCACGCGCGGGCTTAAAACATTTACACATGAGTGGCCCCCCCCCCCAATTAATCCCCCCCCCCCCGGGTTTAGAACCCCTATTAAGGGACTAGATTTTTTATTCCGCGCGTTATTACCACCAAGGTTGGTGAATGATGGGGGGCGCGGATGAATATAGATGTAAGGATTGTAAATAGTGATCCGGTTGGCCCACTGACCTTTGGCCCACGTTCGAAGCATGAAGCGCATAATATCTGTGATGAAGGATGCGATATAAAGACCAAATATTTTCTTTTGTTATCCGTTTTTTTCAAATGCGCCTATCTCCCTTATTACTCCATCGATTTGGGTTTTTAGTATCAAAAGTTAGCTCTTTTTGTAATCTTTCGATTTATTTTTCGCCCAGTTTTGGGTGTTTCGTGATGAGATTATTTGCTACAAAGCCCTTGCCTTCACATATGCGTTTGCTCATTGAAACCCCGCCATGGTCCCCTCTTACACCATTGTAGTTCCCTACGATTTGGGTTTGAAAAAATAAACAAATTCGCGCATTTTTTCCTAATTATATCAATGCAGAAATTCGCACTTCATTTGAAACACTATTTAACTGTTCTAAGTCCAATAGGTGACAAGATATCGCCTAAAACAGCCTAGGTCCAATCGAGGGCGCTCTATATATAGCCGAGCTTGCAATGCCGCATTTCGTTAATGTCATGGTTACAAACGGTGAACACTTAACTCTATACCATGAGGGACCATAAATTTTGTTGAATGCGGCGAACTTTCGTATTTTGCCATAGCATATTGTGGGTAAAGGAGCAAAGCGACAGGCCGCTAAGTGTCCAGAACACCCTCCCCCTGAAGATATTACGTACTCGATGATGGTCACATTCACGCCATGTGACCGTAAATAACCCAAGGTCAAACAAGTTGTCAACAAGTTGACATGATAACATAACCGAAATCCCGGATCGAATGAGCAATGCCAGGGTAAATTTCCCTGAATTGTATCACGAGAGAAGCGATATTGGCCATCTCCTCAAATGAGTTCTACCAAAAAAAGAGACCCCCTAGCTTGCTGAAAATTTGGTTATTTAGCAAAGGGCATAGATGACATCTAAATTTCAAATAACACGGGTCACAGACAATATTAACAGGTAAAAATAGTATGTGTACTGTATCTCTAAGCATAGAAAAAATCATAAATGTAGCACATTTCACTACTTGTGAAATAATTGTCTGAATATATGACCTACACTTCGTATATATATAATCCTCAAATAGGTCTACAAACGCGATTTTCACGTGAGTTAAGTATAGGAGGTAGACCTATTGAGAGTATATATATATATCCTCAAACAGTCTACCAAACCGCGATTTTCATGGGTGTTAAGTATAGGAGGGAGACCTATTTGAGGAGTATATATATAGTGTCGACAAGTCACATTAGAATTAGCACCCGTCGGAGACAGGAAAAAGGGTTTTCTTTGGGCGGATTTATAGCTGCTAATGCAAAGGGGGGTCAGTGAGTTTGTGGGGAAAAGAAGGTAAACAGGAAAGGAAGAGAAAAAAGTTCGCAAAAAGGTTAGACATATTTGTTTTGGTTAATCTGAGGTTATAGTAAAACATTGAAAGAACAATTATGAGATTATGGGAGGGACCGATTGTTTCTACTACGTTTATCCTTAATGATAGCTACGGTTGTGGTAGGGTGAGGAGTATGCTATTTTGAATATTATGATGAGAGTTATAGATATAATCTCAAAATAGGTCTACAAACGCGATTTTCATGTTAGTGTTAAGTATAGGAGGGAGACCATTTGAGGGAGTATATATATAGTGTCGACAAGCTCACATTAGAATTCGCACGTCGGATGGACCAGAAAAAAGGGTTTTCTTTGGGGGATTATAGCCTGCTATAGCAAAATGGGTACAGTAGTTTTGTGGGGAAAGAAGAAGGTTAAACAGAAAGCGAAGGAAGGAAAAAGTCGCAAAGGGTATAGACCGATTTGTTTGGTAATCTGAATTTATAGTAAACCTTGAAAGAACAATTATGAGATTATGGGAGACCTAGTGTTTGTATAAAATTTATCCTTAAGTGATTTAGCTAGGTGTGGAGTATTAAATCTATTTTTTAATATTATGATGAATTAAAGGCGTTAGGGTCAGTAAGTCAACAAAAAGTAGGTAATGAAGCCAGCTTCAATCCATCCAATGCGATGCGTGATTAGTATTTTAGGGTTTAGGGTTTTAGGGTTAGGGTTTAGGTTAGGTTTAGGTTGGGTTTAGGGTTATAGGTTAAAGGTGGAGGACTAGGGTTAGGGTTAAGGTAAAGGGTTATGATTAGGGGAGAGGGTAAACTATTTCTTTACCATAACTTCTATCTCAACCTTTAATGATTGATATTAGTCCTTTATTGGTCGGGAAAAATTAACAAAAAAAGCTATAATAACGGAATAAAGCTATATAACTCTTAATTCTGGATCTATGATTGTACATGGTAAATGATAATCATTCAAAATACAAAGCAAGTGTCTTACACGTCCATAATAGGTTTGTGATTAAGATACAATAACGTGCAAGCGTATAGGCCTGGCCCATGTCTGCAGGCGTGTCACGGAACATTGGGTTCGGGTGTTTAATGTTTGTAACGGAATAAAGCGCAATCTTAAATAATGATATGCTTTATTCCGTAAAAGATCAAAGGACACAACCACGTCCCCTGAAATGGCTTATCCTAACCATAGAACCCTAACCCTAAAACCCCCTACTTTGGCACTAACCCTAAACCCTAACCCTAAACCTAAACCCTAATCCTAATCCCGTCCATAATGTTATGATTAAGAGCAATAAAGTGCACAGAGTATAGGCCCACGTCCGTCAGCGTGTCACAGGACGTCGGGTTCAGGTGTAACGCCTAAAGGCAATATCAATGGATATTCCGTAATATCAAAAGGAACAGGACGTCATGGCGGGGTCTGTTTGATATTTTAAGCCGTTGCTTTCAATGGCGGAAAACCAAAACATACTGTATGCAAATCCGATCTAATAAATTATCCCATATGTTTGTGGATAAATTATGGTTGACAGTCTATATAATCCTCAACAGGCTACAATCACAATTTTTATGTGTATTAGTATGGAAGGAGACCTATTTGAGGATTATATATGTTTGACAAGCTATCATTTGAGAATTAACACCTGTCCGGAGGCACGAGAAAAAGGGTCTTCTTTGGGGGATTAATAGCTTGCTCTAAGCAAAAGGGGTATAGTAAGTTTTTTGTGGGGAAAGAGTTAAACCAGGAAAGGAAGTAAGGAAAAAGTCGCCAAGGAGACCTATTTGTGTTTTGGTAATTGATCTGAACTCAGACTCAGTAAAAACGAGCGACATATGTAAATCTTTTGATGAGGCATCATCCTTTTAAACGTTCATTCCATTTTATTTTTGTGACAAACAAATAACAGAATTACGCCAAATAGCCGACGCCACTTGTGCACTGGTGTGTTACATGGTCTTTCACTTGTAACGAAACTATTTGATTAACACTGCATATGGGATGTGGTCCTTTTTTTCAGCAAGCTAGGGGGTCTCATTTTTTGGTAGACTCATTTGAGGAGATTGCTGCTATATTTTGCTCAACGAATCAGTTGAGGGGAAAACAGGGCGAAGGTGAATGTCACGGCATTTGCCATAGACTACGGTGGAAACAGTAGAGGGCTTAGCGTTAGTATGCGACCGCATTGTCGCGAATCGTACGTGTACCATGCCATGCCATGTACGCCAACTGGCGAATTTGTTATCGTGTCGCAACACAAACGTGTCAAAAGCAGAAAAGCGTGATAAAAACGTCGTAAATAATAAATATATTAAAATTAACTGCATGTAGATGGTATCCAATGGTTGGAATCATGACAAAATGTTTAACGGTCCCCGCGGGACGGACCTTGTGAGCAAGCCGGGACCAATGCCAATGGCCTAGATGCAGACTGAGGCGATAAAAGGCCTATAAACTAGCCCATGATGACTTTGGAGAAATATTAGGCCTTGATCAAACATGGAAGTTAATCAACTAAATATAAATGAGGAAAATGGCGATAGTAAAAGATTTTATTATATACGACCAGGTAATTAGAGGCATGAGATTCGGCAAGATTGTGCCTGCGCGATATGAAAATGGCTAGACATATGCAAAGTAGAACAATACTATGAACCAATATGTGTGTGAAATTGGAATGGTTTAATTGAAATACGAAATACCATTTGAGATGGAGAAGTAGAACCCGGAAATTAATACGACGGGAAATTTAATGATGTAGAAAGATGAAAAAATTTCTGATGAGTGAGAGAAGTAGCCGAACCTAGGGATAAACTACCTATGTCTTATGGAGGGCAGCTTCAGTGTCGGGATTGTAAGCCTTATCTGAATTTTTAAAGGCAGTAATGCTTGAGACTACTTATAAGAAGAGAGATTCACGTTTGCTGCAGTGATAATATACAGTTTTTTTGTGTAAATGTTGAGAATGAGAGTTTATTTATTTTCAACATTCATCTGGTACCTTTTGAGTCTTTGATGAATCAAATATATGTATGAATCAGTTTGTAAAAATGTCAAATGAGGGTAACAATGTGGCAAACCCCACTTACAGGGTGCATTCATAGCATCATCATGGCATTTGTATCAATCCAGTATAGAATAAAGCACAACATAATAAGAGGTAGACTAGCCTGAGCAATCCAAAGAGGAATGTGAAACAAATATGAAAATATGATACACAGGTGATGTGTAGTGGAAACATTTAATATCATATGTAAAGGGTGCCCGTATGAGGAAGCACCAATTTAATGTGGTGGCATTTGTGTTTAACCTGAAAATAGTTATACTTACTTTTACCTATGCTCTTTGGGCATTTGTGTGCTATTATATGAAATTTAAAGGAAGGAAGGTTGCCAGAAGCAGGCATGGTTGATTCTCTGCAGAAGATTGAAGAATAAATACTTGTTTGTGTTCAGTTATGATGTCATCATGTCAACAATATTAGTGAGCAGTATGGCAGAAAACACCCCAAGAGTCTTGGATTTTGGCTGAACGATTGAGGGGGGAATACTAAACCCACAACCTAGCAAGGACAAGTTTGTCATGGATTTGGAACATATAGACAGATGAGAAGGATGGTTACAATCTTATGGTGTCAGGTGACGATTCAACTGAAGTGTATTATGTTGTCATAAATGTGGAAATTGGAAATTGCTGTTTGTGAAAAAGAGTAGGGATTTAGTTCTTTAATGAGTGATCCAGATCCTACATAAAATTGTATTTTTTACGAAATAAATGCACATTGAATTTATCTAACTGTTAAAGCACTTACAAAGATTTAATTGGTTTGACCATATAGTGATGAATGCAGATTGGAGTTTTGGCTAGTGAAAACGTTGATCTTTATACTAAGCAGTTTATTTGGTGCACAATAGCACGTGTTGGATTGGAGATGTTATTGACCCAAAAATTTCGGACAGTTCTATTAAGCAAGAAAGCCATGATGGCAACATTATTTTTCTATATCAGGCTCAAGCAGCTCCAAACCAGTCCATCAGGAAATTTACGAATTAGCATTTGGCCAGTCTCATCCGAACAGCAACCAATTTCTGAATTCTAAGTACAATTAGTGCAACAATGCACCGGATTAAAATGTTGGTTTCGAAGGGGGATAGTCCGTCTATAGCTTATATTCACCTCTTTTTACTGACAGTGGTAATGTAAAGTGTGAAATGGACAGGGTTAAGGATTGAATGCCTGCAGAATGTCGGTTTTGCTGATAAACACCACAGTTGTTTCATTTTCAATGTTGCTTGAGCATTTTCACAGATTATTAGATCCATGGCTGTTGTAAAGAGAACAAGTACAGTCCTCATGTGAGTAGTACTGTTACACTAACATACTTACACTGCCGCGAAGTAAAGTAGTAGATAAACCTTTTTAACTTACAATATCTTATGTTTACCAGCATGAATAAAGGAAATGGGCAAACAGTAGACAGAGGTAGAGATACTGGAAATGAACTTGGAAGCAGTGGCTACTTTTGGTAGTATAGTGCTGCAGTCAAAATTTTTTGTAGTGGTAGGCACAAAATGACAGTGGTCTTATGAGTTAAGTAAAACCTTTGAGAGCCAAGTACCGATGCAAATGATGCCAGCACTATGCAGAAACAGGATTAGCTTGAAGACAATATATTTGTTAGCATACTTAAACCATGTGGCAGTTAGTGCAAGGTATTTGCTGTTTTCAGGAAGTTTTAAGAATTTAGAATAGTCTGGAAAAACCTACCCGAAAATTTGGCAAGAAGAAAATAGCAAATTGAACAAGCTCACAATGTGTGTGTTTCAACTACGGTTACCTATTTTCATTTGTGCAAGCCACATGTCATGCAATTATAGTACTAGCTCATGTAACAGAAAGTTAAACTAGAATGTGATTTAAGATAGCAAATGAAAGGTGAACTACAAAAAGCAGCTAATAGAAGAGAAGCTAGCAATGTGGGTGTGGTTCAAGCCACTCTTTACCTTTGATATTTAAATGATTAAAGTGGGACATGTTTGCATGGCCAGTTCCCAGTGCTTTGAAGTTCCATGTAATTTCGTATCAATTCCAGAGGGCAGTATAGAATTGAATAATTAAACGAGACTTACCTGGAAGTTGAAGTTTGATTGAAGTTCTATACTGCTCTCTGGAACTTGATAGTAGGAATTACATCCACACCTACCCTCCCAAAATCTATACTATACAAAATTAATAATACAAAGGTATAGTACACAATAGTTAAAACCATGAGCATTTCCAGTAAAAAATTGGTGTAAAGATTGACAGTGGAGTTCAAACCAAACAAATACAGTTGATTATGGGAGGGATAGTACTAGATAGTCTGGACCGTCCCAGTTTTAAAGTCTGGCTCTACGCATGCGCGGTTGTATCCCATGTAATTCCTAATAATCATGTTCCAGAGAGCAGTATAGAACTTCAATTCAAACTTCAACTTACAGTAAGTCTCGTTTAATTATTCAAATTTCCTGGGAAGATAGTGCATTTTCCATAGATTTCCCACCATTTTAATGTATTTCCTTTATCTTAAAAGTCAAAGATTTCCCTCCAAATGGTCATATTTCCCTCCAAATGGTCAAAAATTTCCCGGGAAGGGAGCTTCCTAGATTCTCCACTTTTTTCCACCAGATTGTGTAGTTCAGTCTATTGTAATTAGTTATTCTTAAACACAGCTTGAAAAGTAATCAATTTTCAATTGGCGATGCCTGGGTTCAATTCGGGACAATTTGAACCCAGGTAGTACGCGCTAGAGCCCTGGGGGCAAGGAATTTTTTTTTTCACTCCGACCCCGGACTACCCCGGTGGAATCCGTCCCCCCCGCCCCCGACCCGACCTATAATTTAGGGCAAACCCGCCCGACCCGGACCCGCTAGCTTTTTTCATGGACCGGACCGCCTCCTTTATAGACCAGACCGGATGCTCATGTCAATTTCCCGGTAGTAGAGCGAGTCCAGTGTGAAACTGTGAAGTTGTGACAACTTTAACACACAAAAATGTTCAGATTCAATTGTCGTGGTGTTACCCCGTACTTGGTTTTTAGGTTATGTTCAACTAATTGATTTACAGAAACTTGCGTTCATGGCCATTCTTGGTCAATTTTACCTTTCCGAAATCGAAGTATAATGAATGACAAAAATATTATTGTAAATGTTAGGACTATATCAATGAATGCGAAATGGATGTGATGCTGACATTATTGTTTTTAATAATGAAAGTAAAAGCTGCGTTGTCTTGAAGGGCGCCACTATTATATAGTATACAAGTCCCAAAAGGGGTTTAGTTTTTCGCAGAAAATCCCTAGACATGGCTCCATTTTAAAGCCAAAATCCAAGATATGAGTCATGTTTTATCTTTCAATAATAAAGGGCCAATGTTTAAATTTCAAAATCGGAACAGATCAGATGCGACCTTTGTCCGAAGCAGGGGAATTCCTGGTGCTGTAGGTTGGTATGTCCTATACCAACTAGTACGAGCGACGTTGCGCTGGTTCCGCTCGTTTTCTTCAAATTACATGGGAATACACGTTTTATAGAAACCCGCGAACATCTCAGACGATATGGGGGAAGCGCATGATCTGTCTGTTGAGAATCAGTGGGGAAGCGCCGCCAGGTGCTTTTTATATGCTAAAGCAATATTGCACATTTTCTTTGAAGCGCGCCCCCAATAGTTTTCAAAAAAAAATTGGATTTTTACACGGTTGCATTGGTAATGGCTAGTAAACTATACCTGTGAATGGTTGGTTAAGCTCGAAAATTCTGTGTGTCACAACGAAGGAATTTTGTAATTAGAATAAGTATTATCGGGGTCCGATAATTAATTCAACGGCTGCTGGAAAACGGCTTCCAATGTGAATAGCCGGGAAATGCGCCATGTACGTGTCTACGCTTATCCATTAGTTATTTTATTGGTTCAGGCAAGTCAAGTAATAGGTTATCTTCTCGGGTGGCACTATTTCACATGGAAGGAACATAAAAACGTACATTTCCAGCTCTGCGTTAAGTCCAATCTGGGTCCCAAATTCTAAATTTTTTTTTTAAAAAACAAATCCGCTCTTATTTTACGATAAATTCTTAGCATTCCCTCGTTCGCAGGTATGTTTCCTAGACAATTACCAACGTAACTGTGCCAAAATATCAACTTTATTGAAAATTTGGGGGCGCTCTTCAAAAAATGTGCCATTCTTGCTTTAAATTTATGTATCAAAGATAATGAAATAACTGAAACGGCAAACTCGCGAATCTATTGTATGAACGAAGCACTTTTGGATTTTAACCTTGAAAATGGATTTTAGAATCCTCATGAAAGTCATTGACCTATACGCAGAGATTCGTAGTAATACCTGTCATGTGCATGTATGTAAAATGGTTTTTCCAAGACAAACCCTTTTTGAAGAAATGGGGCGGAGCACTCCTTCCCAAATTACTGCATACACTTAAGTAAGGCCGACCCGTCGCCGGGAAAACATGCGACTGTGAGGCTTGCAGACTAGATGAAACCCAGGATGAATTTCAGATATACATGTTCATATATGTTTGCTCTGAATTTTTTATTAACAGCTTAAAATTATTTCCCCGGACCCGCAAGCCACATAGCCCCGACCCGTCCAAATGATTTCCCCGGACCGGACCGGGATAATGGGCTAAAATGCACCCCGACCCGGTTTCGGTCCGGTCCAGTTCGGGCGTCCGGGAATTTCGGGGATTCGGGGTGGCCCCGCAGGGCTCTAGTACCCGCTGCGTATTGACGTCATTTGGAAAGGTTGAAGCTCTTGCGTCATACCGCATTTTGCTACATACGCCGCGCGCGCCTGCCCACATTGCGTCTCGGTTGCGTTATGGTCCTTGCGTTCACCAGGTTGTTCGATTGTTTTGTCACTGGGTGGTGGCAGTCTTTTCTTGTTATATTTTAAGACCATAAAGATCGCGAATTGGGTTAAAGCATACCTTAAATTATAAAGCCTGTGTAAGAATGAGAATACAGGTATGATTTTTGGGAAACAGACTCCATTTGGCGACAAATTGACACCGGCGACACCATTTATTTTTGCATGGAAGAACGCGGGAAAACGGCCTCGTTCTTCCACTTATATAACGGTCTCGCCTTGGGGTTTCAATTCATCGTAAAGAGGGTAACCGTTCCCCAAATCATATCCTTTTACTCCGAGCTCAATCAATCATATAATTAACCCATCTAAAAATGTGAGCATGCAGTAATGTCCATGGGTTAAAGTGCACTGAGACCTTGTGGGTTTTTGGGATTTGTGGGATAGCACACTTTAAATCACTTGTGATTTTATAGACTCATACAGGACTCTGCTACCTTCAATCCGATGTTGATGTAACGAATTGCATTGTCTTTAGCATAATAGCAAATATTCCCACATATCTATATTCATTTCGTTCACCCTGTATGACGACACCCCCTCAAGTGAACATCATACCGCCCCACAATCCCTCTTCCTCTTTCGTCTTGGGTTCGACAAGATCGGTAATGTTATGTAGTTTTACAATGTATCTC